>JAXQKB010000021.1:0-184853 GCA_037042295.1 Irpex sp. Y119-03
CGAACACAATTTAGATGTTGCTAGGGCATACAGAAAGACTCTCGGACACCTATAATTTATTTCATGCCTGAAAAAAATTTCGCCCTGCGGGCGACATGCGTAAGTCTCACATGTAACCCTCATGAGAGTCACTTCAGACCCATATTTTGCCGCTTACGTCACTAAGCGCCCGCTTACATAAGGGGTGCCGGTTCCTGGTGTCCTCTGCCTTACGTATTCCGCACCAGAACTTGAACCCAGTAATCGTGGCGGCGCGTTTAAAGCAACGAGCCGAGATCGGCGCCTGGAACACGCGCGAGCGGAATTACCCGTTAAGGTTAAAATCTAGTTCTCCTCTTGCCCGCCACCACCAGCTCTACATCAAACCCCACCAGGCATCGGGTATGCATGAGAGCAGTGCAGTGCTGTTAAATACGGTATGCATGCCGGAAGTATGCCTGCCTTGTGTCCATGGTGTTTATTTATCATGAAAGGGTCTCGCACTTTAAAGCAAGTGTATGTGGCGATGCAGGAGCACAGCGCACTCATAAATAAACCTTCACAGACATACATCGCTCCGGTCAAGCCCCAAAACAATACCTGATTGGCCGCGGACACATGCTATATTGCCATAGTTGATTCCGCAGTTGTGGACCGTGGTTGTGTTGATCGGCGCTAATTAGACCGTACTCTGTGCGTTATGGTCATAACGTTATCCATCCGGCCACCGCTCAGACATGAAGTATATATCGTAGCACCATGGGATGGATCTCGTATAACAATTTTCCGCTACAAACTCTGACATGTTCATCTTGCTCTTTCGCTATCTCAAGAGGAAATCCAACGAACGCAAGGCTCGAAGAGATGGCACCGTCGACGTCCCACCCACAGATTCTCAGCCTGACACGGCTGCTTCAAGCCGCCCGTCCATGACAAGAGCGCAAGTGCTCTGGAACATTGCGCTCATGGTCGGCCTTGTTATTCCCGTGTTCTTGGAGACGTTAGATTATACAGGTGAGTGTCCTTTTCGACGACACGACTCATCCGTTAATAACGCCTCCTAGTCGTGGCAACCGCGCAAGTTCATATTGCTGTATGTCTTCTCATTTGTGCTAGTGTCAATGCATGTTCTCATGCCCAGATGTTAGTCTATCTTCAACCGACTTGATTTACAGAGGTATGTCATATAGTCTCTATAAGCCGTCAGAGAACTCACATCGGTTGTCAGTTACATCGGGACTATCTATCTCCTCACATCTACTGTATTCTTGCCACCATTTGCATCCCTCGCCGATGTATTTGGAAGACACGAGGCTCTCCAACTCGCGCTCGTTCTGTTTGCAGTTGGGAGCGCAATTAGTACCGGCGCTCAGAATATGCCGATGATGCTAGCAGGAAGAGGCATATCCGGTATCGGTGCAGCAGGTCTTTTGTCGGTCAGTACCTTACACTGGAGTCGTCTCTCTTACGATGAACTTATATCTGCATACATAGGTCGTGCGTATCATCATAACCGACTCCGGCTCCCTCGATGCCAACAATTGGCAACAAACCATGATGTTCTTGTTGTACGCTATCGGGTACTGTGTGGGCCCTTTCATCGGGGGAGAACTATTGACAGTCAATTTTCGCTGGATCTTCGCGATCAAGTCAGTGTCTCAACTACTCTACGCCGTTTTGTTTTACGCTAACATTTGTCGTTAGCCTTCCATGTTGCGCAGTCGGAATCGTTCTCGCGTTCTTTTTCCTTCGCGGCCACACCAAGTCTGCCAAGCCACCTCAGAGACTCCCAGCAGCTGCTAATCATCGCGAAACATTCCTCGATAAGCTATGTCGCATCGATTGGATTGGCGCGGTCATCTTCATGGCAGGCGGTATCCTCATATTGCTGGCTCTCAACTGGGGGTCTACGGGTAATTGGGCCTCAGCAAAAGTCATTGTCTGCTTCGTTGTCGGTGGAATTCTCATCATCGGCTTCATACTCTGGGAATACGTACTCGAGAAGATGGAACTTCAAGCAGGCACTACGTCGAAGATGCGTCTCCTGTACACCGATCCCCTCATCCCTCTCGATCTCTTCAGATCTTTGAATGTCTGTGTTGTCATGTACGCGACACTCGTGTCGGGTATGATTATGCTCGTCATGTTCTACTTCGTTGCAATCTTCTTTATTATTGTGAGCCAGTTGTCACCAACGGACTCTGGTGCGCAGCTCGTCTACTTCGCACCTGGAATGGTCAGTACCTCTTAGATTATCACTACTGATACAATACTGACGCTTGTGTCATAGGGGGGTGGCAGCATAATATCTATACAGCTCATCAAATATTTCCGTCAGGTATGGAATATACCATAGTCCCCACCTATCGTCTAAATGACTCATTCCGATACATTGAAACAGCCCAAAATTCCTGTGGTATTAGGAGGAATTGTGTCTACTGTCGCGCTGGGTCTTATCTCCATGGCTGTGCAGCACACAAAACAAGCTCCTGTTGATGGGTGAGTCTGCTCTTCTACACTTCCTCGTCCACTGTACTGAACCTCTTCAGATTTTTGGCCATGGCAGGCGTTGGCGTTGGTCTGCAAGTAGGTCCATTAGCCGTACAGGCGCGATTCTCGCAGCCTGCGAATAGAAACGCGGTCGTATCTGGTCTCCTCCTCTTTGTGCGTCCTTTTATTCCAACCCTGGCTAGCATAGTATGCTTACACGTACCTTACATTAGTTCCGCGCTTTGGGTGGCACAATTGGTCTCGCTCAATGTGGCGCTGTTCTGAACGCGAAAGTGGGTCGCTACATCGCCGATCTTGCGCGAGCGGGAACCATATCCATCTCAGACGCGCAATCCATCTCGCTTTCGTCCCAAGGCCTTTCGTCCGCCAACGGACTGGACGCTCTCTCACTCGAACTTCAAGGCTTCGTCCGTGATGCGTTCCAGCAAGGCACGCGATGGGCCTTCATATCTTTGATACCGTGGGCTGGTTTAGGACTCATCGCGACCCTGTTCATGGGGAGGATTCCTGACGGTGACGCGGGAGGTGAAGATCAGCCTTTGGTCACAAAGCCCGATGAAGAGAGACCTGGCGAGGCACACGAAATGGAGGAGAAGAATTCCACGCCGAAAACGGGGAATACCACTTTCCAAGTTCCCATCGTAGATCAGTCCGTTCACTCCGATGAGTTCTCGAGACGATAGAACAAGGGCGGGGTAAAGGGTAGCTATTGTATTTATGAGCATTCGATCTAGTTTACTTATTGGACTCCTTTCGTTTGTTGTAAACCTTACAATCCTGTATACCCGCGACGTTCGTGAACTACAGAAGAAAATCAACGTCGACTTACGCTCATTTACTTAGTATATACCTACGTCGTTCATCTGTTAATCATGTATATATATACGCGGGCTTGAGAATCATACGGAGTTTGATGCTCCATTTGTCTGCATATGAACAGCGTTCCAATGTTACCTTCCACGAAACTCGAACATAGGATCACCATCCGCCGTGAGCGAGTAAGCACGTCTCGCTATAGCTCCATCTTTGCACTCACTCACACCTGCACCCACTCAGATACTTAACGATCTTTCAATGACAAACCGTATCGGTATCCTGATACTGGATCGCGTGTGGCATATGCAGCGAGCCCAAGGAAGAAAAAATAAGACGGGCGTATAAAATTGAGCATTCCAACCTCCACATTACAAACGTCATACATCTCATAAAAACAATGCCTATGGCGACCACAACATCGAGCACCTCCTTACCACTGGCCAGCTTAAACCTTGACTTCCTCGAAAGGATTGTGCTCACGCGGTGCCTTGTCATCACTGAATGGGTTCTCGCCAGGCCTGTTGTTGTTGTAACCAGCTCCCGCACGAGGGTCGTATGGCGTCGAGCCCATAGGTGCCTGTCCAATAAACCCAGAAGCTTGGCCCATCTGACTGGTTTGGGGAGGGCCGTTCTGGTAGTAGGGTGGTTGCTGGTAGTAGGCTTGGGCGGCAGGATCAGAGGGAGGGTTGGCGATGTACTAATATACCACACGAATTAAAAACCAGTGCCTCATCAAATTTACTGAGGCTGACTTACGGGAGGAACGTTTGAGCCCTGCTGGTACATAGAGGGACCTGTAACCTGGGTAGGAGGGAAGCTGACAACAAATTTCTGGAAAAGCGGCGCGTGAGTACGTCTTGACGAAGATGTCAGTGTAAGCTGAAAGTACGCACGATGTTCTTGCTAACAACACCGGGCATCTTCATCCTCATCGAGGGTGCAGGCTGCCCAGCAGGACGAACAGCAGAGTCCTCTCTCTCCCAGTTGGCAAGCAGTTGGTTCACAGTAGTCTTGCCCTGTTGAATATGTAAGACATTGCACGCTCATAAATATACACAGTACGAACCTTCCTCTTCCAGATGTGCATGGGAACAAAGACCAGGAACATCAACGCAATCCAGACGGAGAACGCAATGAGTCGCGCCTTCCAGTAACGATTGAAGCTCGGCGCGTGGAAGTCAAAGAAGTGGTGGTGATCATCATCGTCATCCTTCTTATCGTCGTGCTTGGGCTCATCCTCCGGCAAAGCGTTGTACGCAAGGAAGTAGCTCGCGATAGGAACTGCGATGAGTGAACTAAGATTCGATTGGGATGTCAGACATTTAAGGATTGTTCGAAGCATTCGTGTACTCACGTCATTCCAACCAAGAGCCAGATCCATTCCAATCCCTTCTTATGATAGCGATTGGCTGTACGGCAAGCAGCGGTGATCCGCGAAGCCCAGACGTCGTCCTTGTACTGATACAGCAATATCAGTAACATGGCGCAAATCAATATGTTCGCAACTCACGTAAGGACGCAACTCGAGTGGTGTTTCCACGTTCGGTGTTTCGCCAACTGGAAAGCGCTACAAATAGATGGAGATCATCAGAAACGTAATCAATAACTGAGCAGAAGTCATACTCACCAGAACAAACGTTGTAGGTACAACGGTCACGGGAGCACCGTAGTAAGACATGGCGTAGACTCGTTAAGAGAGAAGTGTTTGACAGTTGTCAATGAAAGACGTGGAAGTGGAAAGCACAATAGAATACACGAAGAAACAAAAATGCCGAACCAGTCGACAAAGATGTTGGGAGAAGAAAGGAGACCCGTCTGGGGAAGACGGGGCGCACGTCGAGGGTGTTATATAACGAACGCGGGCGGGCGCGTCATCATCGCGTGCAAGAGCTGTGCAGGGGTTGCTACGGTGGCAGGGATTGCCGTCCTTACAAGCCCTCAATGAAACACGATCAAATCAAGCCCATCAGCACTGTGTCAAATTATAGGGCTCACTTGCTCCAGTACGCTCCAGCACCCTCAGCGCGATGGTTACACTGGCTTAAACGTTTAGAACTCTCGCGTCGCCGATAGTTCACCGCCCTTCTCATTACCTGTAGATGGCCTGCATAGGTGAGGAGATGTATATCCTGTTATTGATGGCTAGCTATAGATATGATCACATAGCGCGCATTTTTCCTATGGGCAGACGATATAGTCGTTGACCAAAATATTCTCTGGTCTTACCCCAACGATATTGGCTATCAGCGAAGACGTCTACGTCGCTCCAATCAACATCTACGCCGACCTCCGCAAGGTGCAGCTCCGATACACGGGTGTAGACATCGTAGAACAGAGCATCTGAAACGGATCAAGATCTGAGTTTTAGCTCGGCGATCACGTATTAAGCGCTCACTTGTGGCTCCCAGACCGTTGAAGAAACTGAGTCGCGACTCTGGTCCAGCGAGGAGGTCCGGTACTTGACCAAAGAAGTTGTGAAGCTCTAGTGGAAATCGTGAGTACTATGAGAGATACAACATTCCACATTGCCAGAGTTGTATACCTTTGTAATCCTCAGAGAAAGTGTCGGTGTAAATGACATCGAAGCCGCCGATGCCTAGGAGTTCGTCGCTTTCGATGAAATCCTGCCACTTTCCTTCGAGGATCTTGACTCCAGGTTTCTCATACCACCCTAGTTCCTTCATATGCTTGAGGACATCTGGGTGTGCTTCGACAATGACATGTTGGGCTGGTTTTGTTGGTAACGATTGAAACATGATGTCAATCTGTACGCAATTAAGCAGCTGAGCTTCTAATGCACGCCAAGAGATGAAATCGAAATTTACGCACGATACCAAGTCCGAAGCCAACATTCAGAACTTTCAAGCCGTTCTCAAGATTTTCATGATCTAGACAGAGCTTGTTGACGGTTTCCTGCACTTTAGACTATCTCACTTCAACGATGTCTGGATACATGGTATGAAAGGACGACGTACTGATTCCGCGTTCCCATCCCATCATGACTCCAACTTCTTCGTCCTCGTTAATCTTGAGAAGACAGATTTCTTGTCCGTGTTCATCGGCGGTGTACCGAAGGGGAGTCGTAAGATAGTTTTCGGTTGATCCAGCAGCAGTGGTGTCGGTAGCTTTCAGAACAAGCGACAGTGGTGAGTCTGAGAGGCTCTCCTTATGTGCAAGAAGCGTAAGCAGCAGTTCTACTCATGTATTTTGAGTAAATGGGTCAACGGGCACAGATACTCGTATAACGTACCAGAGCGAATACCCGCGTCGCGTATAATATTGTATATCGATTCATTGTTCATCGAGAGGGCGATATCTCCAGCAGTGTTATGCAAGCTGTCCACTACACACGGCCTGATCAAACACTGCTTTTGACGTGTACCATGCAAAGGTAAGACGTACCTGCATTCCACAATGCTCCCTTCTCAATCAACAAGCGTACCAAGTCCTCGTTCTCCACGTATGCCGCGGCATGCAATGCAGAGGTGCCATCTTCGTCTTGAAACCAGAGCGGTGCGTCGGCTTCGATCTGAGCTTTGACAACTTCGTATGGCTCGCGATCCAGAATACTACTGATTAGCTTTTGGCCGAGTTCGATGACCTCTTCAACCTGTGCTTCATCCATCATCTCATCTTCGCGGTCAGACATAGTGTGTGAAGTGTGACAGTATGCAAGGGGTGGAAAGTACGGGACGCGATGGTTGTTGTGGCTAAAGAAAAGATTCTCGCAGCGGCTGAGAGCTTCGCGTACCGTATGTTTGGGCGCTGTATGAAAGTCATGGGTTCGATTCCTGCGATGGGCAAAAATCCGGATATACTTTATGTTGATAGCGATAGTAAATATGTTATGGTCTGCAACGACAAGATAGATTGCCCTGAGAATACAACGTAGAGCAGCAGTTTCGAGGACAGCAGTGACATATAGTCATAATTATAGTACATACAATGGGTATCGGCTAAGACTCAATCGTCCTCATGGATGATTATCCGCTGAGCTTCGACGACAGGAACAGCAGTTTCGACTGGGCGTACAGATGAGGTATCTTCTTGACTTGGTGGTACGGGACCAATGTTGTCTTCCCCACCACTCTGGTCACCGTCACCGTCGCTGTCTTCGTCCCGTTTCCGGAAGACCAGTTCTTGGCCGTTGACTAGTCGTCGCTTCTTCAAAGGCACCGCCTGTCCATCGTCTCGCTCTGCCCTCCCACCCGAGCCAACTGCCTCCTTAGATTCCTGCTTTGCCCCCTTTGCACGTTCCTTCTGCTTCTGTCGTTTCGCCCTGTTCTTCGCTGTCTTAGCGTCCGCCTTCGCCTCCCTCTCCTTTCTCTTCGCCTCGAATTCAGCTTCAATGGCTTCCTACCGACGACCATGCGTGTGAGACGAGGTATAAGCTGAACGTATACAAACTGACCTTGGCTGCCTCATCCTCCATCATCTTCAACCTTTCATATTCTCTTCTCCTGCTCGCCTTGTAAACGTGAAACTCTCCTGAACCTGCACCCGCACTGGAGCCCTGCACGTTCTTCATCATCTCCCGCGGCGGCCTGACGGTCTTCTCTTTCGGCGGCGGCGGAACATATGCAGGCTTCTCTGGGTTCTTCAGCAGTCTCTCCAACTGAGCTCGCTGCTTCTCTACGGCGTTGAGTGCATGACGGGGGCCTGCTCCGGGTGCAGGTGACGCGGATCCTCGGGGTGAAGTAGACATATTAAGCCGTGTTGTATAAGTCTTAAAGAGGCTATGTTAACATATTAGAAGAGTCAGAACGACTGCCAAGGTCAAGTAGGCATTATAGGCGTACTAAGTCTCAAAGCTAGATGGTGGCTGAGTGGAAGCGTAAGAAGCGCTCAAGTATGGCTTGTCGCAAACTACCACCGTCATCATATTGACTATCGTATTGGCTTTTATATATGCGCATAACGGTAACAGTCTATGTACATTTGACACTTGCTCAACGTCTGATGTGTTCTTACGCTCAGAGATCACCCCACTTGCCTGCCGATAAAAGGCGATGAGGCTCTGGTAATTGTGGTGACAATCCAATCTCCAGTCTTCAGGCCGCCGTTAGCACGATGCAGCTCGTCTCTCCATGGCCGAGGCAGTCTTGTGGCTATAAATTACACAAGTAATTATATCCCTAAAGCTGTTTACAGGTACTGGGAGACTGCCAATGATCGAAGATATACATATGTATACCGCGAGCTCTCAAGTACGTTCGCGACACTCCCACTCAGTCTGCTAAACATGAAGTTAGCTGATGCTATAGATATAGATCCCGAGGAGTTCTGAGACTGTACGTTCCGCGTTCGGAACGGAGCAATATTACAAACTTGTACAACGCTCTTTTCCGACTCGGACTTGGCTCCTCCGCTGGGCCGGTACCTTCGCGGGGTAAGCTTTGCAATCGCAGTGCAAATTATTGCACGCAGATCCAGTCCATTTCTTGAATGCTTATTTGAATATGCCACGGCAGCCCATTTCAAGTTCACTGCGGCTTCACGGTGCTTGATGTAACTCACATCGTTCAGTTCAAGTCCGGAAGAGTATGGCTTCGACGCAACATCATCATCAGGCATACGGCCATGAACCAGTACTGTTGGGCGCGGGTTGTGAGAAGATTGGTGAACAACGATAAACCACATACTGCCACTGTCATTTGAGTGAGCCAAGAAGCAAACCGTTCGGCCTACATCTGTATAGGTGAGGGTCGAACTGTTTGAATCGTCCCTCTCAAGAATGACAGAATTACTCTCAGGCTGAACGTTGAACGTTGAACAGACGGTTCCCTCATACCGTTCGTCCGTGGAAGACGAAGAAACAGGCATCTCAGACGACCAACATCCAATCAGAGCGAGGCGGTCACGGGGAATCTTACTTTGAAAGGCAAGTTAACCATTTTGGGAGGAGCTGACCTTGAATTTTCATGTCTTCTCGAGAGGAGAGGGGCCAAATCGAGACGTTGAGTGGTTCTATTCTCCGAAAATGGTTATGTGCTTACTCTTTTTAGTAACCAGGTTGGAGCAAAGACATACAAACAGTTCAACAGTCTCGATCGGAACGAGAGGTTTATAAACCCGCCAAACTCGAACCATCCCCCAACACACAACTTGAACCACAACCATTTTCTTCCCACTTTCGAATCCCCCCCGAACTCGAACCTCTCGTCATCGACGTCTCTTGCCTTCATCATCGTCCCTTCACAGAACGAGCAAAGTATCCCACCATGGTCTTCCTTGGCACGTTCTTAGCTGTTGTCTCGATGCTGTTCAACATAGTCGTCAAACTCCCCCTTCCTCTCCCCGTCTCTTATCGTCTTGCCCTCTCTGGTGTTGAGACCGCCATCTGTGGGCCCCCGCCACTCTTACCGTACCTCCAGCTCGTATGCGGTACCGTCGACGTCCCTCAGCTCCCTGCGGCTGTCGTTCCCTCCGTCGTCGTCAACACTGGTCTCTTTGGCGCCTCAGTCTTCGACCCGACTCTCACTGGTTGTCTCGTCAACTGCACGCTCGTCGACGAGCCTGCCCCGGTCTACTTCGGTCCTCACCTCCCACCGCCTGGTCCTCTCATCGTCGCTCCCAAGTTCGAGCTCTTGGCACCACCCGCGCCGAGGTCGGCTCCCTTCTGCCCACCATGGGACCGCCCTTTCATGTTCTCGGACTTGCTCACTCTGAGGAACCTGGTCTATCTTGGGATTGCACTGGCCTTCGTCTACACTCTCTGGCGCAGCGCCTCTGGTCTTCTGGCACTCAAGTGTCGTCTGGTCTCACTGGTTGCCGACATCGTCGCCCGCTCGTTCTACGCTAAGCCGACTCCACGGAATGTCGTCGCCACTTACGGGCTCTCTCAGTTCGAGGACTTCGCTGTTCAGCTCCCATCTGCCGCCAGCCTCGGTTCACTATCCAACAACGACCCGTTCAATGACTTTTCAAACCCCTTCGTGGATGCCGATCCCGCTCAGTGGGAAGACTTCGCCTTCGCCACCACCGAGCAGGCGCCAACCGAGGAGGAAGTAGTCACCGCTGTTGAGGCTTCTACGGATGAGGATGTCGCTTCAGTTGTCGCTTCAGATGACAATGGTGAGTATTAACCTTAGCTGTCTGGTGAAGTTGTCTAATCCTGTTTGTCACAGAACCTGCCACTATCGACGAAGAGCCCTTGCCACTTCCAACGGCATCCGTTGTATCTGATGACGAGCCCCAAGCTGAAGTTGCAGACTGTAAGTATTCCCTCTTCAATCGATGATGCTTTACTTATATTCCTTCATAGTGTCTGCCGTCGTTGGCGATGCACTCATGGAGTCTCACCCAGCTCAGGGCTCGCCGGATGCACCGACCAGCGACCATGGTAAGTACTGCGCATGACTGCCTCGTACAATGTCTAACGTGTGTTGTAGTAGAGCTCGCACCTCCCTCGTCGTTGCCTGCAGATACCGTCGTGGGCTCTGTCGTCGATGACCCTGTGGCCCCTCAGGCCGACGTACCCGCAGTGGAAGCCGCCGTTGCTTCGTCGTCTGCTGCACCCGTTACGGGCGACGAACAGCCTGTCAAGCCGAAGAGGCCCACCCGTAGTGGGAAGAAGTGCAAGGCTCTTAGAAGGCAACGGGAACGAGAGGCAGAAGCTGCTGCCGCAGCCGCTAACCCAGAAGCACCTCAGCTCGAGGCTGTACTCGAGGAGCCTGTCACTGTTGAACACGATGTCGTCGAGGAGCCGCTCACAAGAGACGAGCGTCGAAGGCAACGAAAACTCAGGGCACGCGCTGCAGCACAGGAAGCCGAAGGACCTGTCTTCACCGATGCCGACTTCCCTCCTCTGCCGGTTGAAACTGTCGCTCCCAAGCCTCTGGACCATCGGATGTCGTATGCGCTCGTCACCGCTGTGTCGCGCCCCTCTGCCGCGGCGGTCATCCATACTCATGGGCCACCATCATCAACGCTTCCTGTCGAGGTCGACGCGCGTTCGGAGCCGGAGCCTCCCCGCTTCAAGTGGATCGCAGCAAGCCGTCAATACGAGGATTTGCCGCAGGACTCAGTGTGGACGAACTGGACTATGGATCTTGAGGATATGGCAACGTTCAGGTATGCGAAGAAGACGAGACGGAAGAAGAAAGACTAGTTGGATGCTACATGGGTTCGAGTGCTACTAGCGAGCTTGCTCGCTTCTACCTCGAACTCGTCCCTCTACTCAATCCTTTCGACCGTTATCGTTCTTTGCTGCTTGTACTTTCGCTTCTCCTTATGTTCCTTTTCCATTCTCCCACCCCTGCATTCCTCGACTTGCTCACCCCTACTTTGGCTCTTCCCCCGCTTCGCCCTCATCGTCGACGGCATCATACTACCCTTTCCATTACTATTGACTGGCGATGATTCTCTCTATATTCCTTCGTATTTTATCCTCTGTCTCGGTTTGTCTGGTTTGGGCTCGGATTTCTTTTATCATATAATGACTCGGAATAGGACTTGGATTCATCACGGACTGTAGACTCGGACTCGACTTGCACTTGACTCGCATATGGACTTGATTGGAACGAGATTCAAATATAACTTGCAGCTTCTTGTAGTGGTATCATACGCAATATCAATGATTATACTTTCTTGTAAATACCTTCATCTGTGATTGTGAACGTCTAAGTGAATATGTGAAGACCTGGTAATTATAAGAAAGTTGACATTGAATCTCCGGATTAGACGCTGCCAGGGCGCTTGGTCAGGCCGACTGAAGCACAGGTCGTTTCTCCTTGTACATCTACTTCATCCTCCTCGACCTCAAACTTCTGCAAAATGAGCTGGGCAGGGTGAGTATGTCCTAGCCATATGCTCTCCAGTGTCAACCTCTAACTCAACGTCAGGTTCAAGAAAACGATCAACCGCGCAAATACCTCTGTACGGCGTTGCATGATGCGCATGGATTCGGGATGCTGACCTCTGACATAATCCCCAGCTACTACAAAAGACCGGTCAAATTGAACGTACAATCGATAGGGAGTTTGCAGATGAGGAGGTCAAATACAAGAAGTGCGTGCCCTCCTCGTGCCTCTGTGCACTATGAGCTCAATGAGTACACAGCTTTGAGAAGGAATGTCAGGCACTACAGAAGGATAGCAAAGGCTACCTGGATGCCATGCGAGGTACGACTCAATCTCGATAATTGTCATAATAAGAGTGGAGGTGTGAACATTATGTTTCCAGCTATGACTGCGGCACAGGCACGTTTGGCGGATACCATTGACGTCTTCTACGGTGCCGCCGACAAGACATCAGAGAGTGCGATCGCGGCCCATGCATACAAGAGAGCAGTTGAGGATTTGGATACTGGTATTACGCGGGAAATGGTGAGCGACGAAACACGTTGTCCACTCAACGAGGCCCTCATTGGCAGCGTACGAACTCTAGGAAGCACCCTACCGCACGACCATCATGGAACCGCTTGGCAAGATGAATGCGTATTTCCCAATTATCAACGAACACATCACAAAGCGAAACAAGAAGGTATTAAAATAATAGTACATGTCATGCAGGTCCTAATCATCGTTTCTTCATTAAGCTCCTGGACTACGACGCTGCCCGCAGCAAGCTGAACAAATTAATCAACAAGCCAAGTGAAGACCCAACAAAGCTTCCCAAGGTAGATCGCATACGTGATAATCTCCTCTGATCTCTCTGACGTTATAATAATACAGGCTCAACAAGAGAACGATGATGCGAAGGAAGTCTTTGACTATCTGAATGACCAGCTCATTGCCGAGCTACCTCAACTGCTCGACCTCCGAGTGCCATTCTTCGATCCCAGCTTTGAGGCAATGATTCGAATGCAGTGCAAGTTCGCCGAGGAAGGCTACGATAAACTCAGTGGAGTACAAAGGTCAGCCTGCTCGTCTCTATCTGTCCGTGCAGTATCTGAACGCGTGATGCTAGGTACTTTGCTGATAACGTGCGAGACGATTACGCTGCCGGCCAGCTGGATGCTCAGGTTCGTTATGTGCATCTGTTGTTGCAGGATTTACGCTGACACGACAATAGGTCGAAGGCGTTCTGCAGGAGATGAGAGAGCTGTCGATTTGCGGGGCGAGTTAGGTGTGACCTGTATTGTTAGGGATCTTGGACTGTACTGGTAGTATAGCGACACAATTTGTACTATGGATGTAAACTCATTCGACTATGGAGATCTTACACACTTATTTCGACAGCGCAGAAATATGCCGAACATCAGTGAGAATTCAGCTACCCCACCTTGAAGAGAAAAGCTCGTCACCGTACTTGCACAGACGGAATCGGAAGGGAAACAGCTGCAACAAAAATCCCA
Source organism: Irpex sp. Y119-03 (assembly GCA_037042295.1). Classification (NCBI taxonomy): domain Eukaryota; kingdom Fungi; phylum Basidiomycota; class Agaricomycetes; order Polyporales; family Irpicaceae; genus Irpex; species Irpex sp. Y119-03. The sequence continues at coordinate 13,604 of JAXQKB010000021.1, forward strand.
ATCATCCAGTAATGCGAGACTGAAGGTCCCTATGCCCGTCCTGGAACCTGTCGGCCAACGGTCGGGATGAACCACCACGGCCACCCCTTGGTGCGTTGGCTCCGCCTCTACCTCTACCCCTCCCGTTTCCTCGTCCCCGACGGCCGCGATTCGTGCTCCCTTCGCCGGGATCAATTCTCGACAGCAGGTCTGGGTGGACATCCCGGACAGGTACCTGTATAGGCATAGGAACAGCTCTTCTCCATACCGAAGCGGACTCCGTCTGAGGTTGAGAAGTTGACGCCACCGTCTGCGTTCCTGACGATGGTGGGCGCTGCTGGTTATAATCGGGCATCGAACGGTCAACAGGCGGCAGTGGCGGAGGAGGTCTTGCTGGTAACTGTCTTGATCTTGGCTGCTGTGGTGAGTAGGATCTATCGTGAGGAGCGCTTGGACCTGGGCCCCAGTCATAAGACCGCCTACTACCCACGGAGGATGCATACGGGGAGACAGGAGGTTCGGGGGTGTACCTTGCTGGGGAGGGAGTTCGACGCGTTGGTAGGTCTCGCAGCGGTGAGCGATACCTTGGAGATGGTGGGGTGTAAGCACGATCAGGACCGTTGTACGCTCGTCTTGGAGGTGGGCTTCTACTGCGTTCGTTAAACCTTTGCCGCTTGTATGGCGCATCGTCCGCATAGGAGTCGTGAAGCCTTTTACGGGGAGTCGGGGACAGAGGTTGGTAGTGAGATGGATGTGCAGGGAATGATTGCCGGGCGGGAGGGCGATCTCGGACAGGGGACCAGTGGTCAGCACGCCTATCAGGCGAGGGATACTGTTCCCAGTGATAATCCATTTCGCCCCTGCCTCTGGGGTCCGTAACCCAAGGATCGTCGTCATGCTCCTGCCAGTGTGGTTGAGCTACGTGCGGCTGATTGGATGGTGCAGCCCGGGTGCTCGAATTGTTTGGAGGAGCATCTGGGTCCGAGCGGGTAGCTATAGCATTTCTGGTGGAGTTAGTACCCACAGGAGGCGGCGGACGTCCTGATCTATCGCCATTTCTAGCGTTGAAGTTTTGTGTAGCCGGTATTGGAGCCTTCACGGGTGTAGTAGTACTCTGAGGACGTGTCGTAACTGGTGGTGGTGGGAGAGATGGTTTCGGAGGGAGGGACGCCGGTGGGGGTAGAGATGCTACAGGCGTAAGAGGAGCTTGTGCCACAGCGGTGCTCCGTGGAATAGGCGGCGCACGCGTAGGTGGTACTGCAGGCGCAGCCGATATCGTAGTCTTTGTAGTTGCGCTGGACGTTTGCTGCTGCTGTACGCGTTGCGGGGTCTGTTTCTGCGTTCCTTGAGGCGGAAGAGGAACTTCAACCGGTTCCGGTTTAACGCTGTAAGCTGGAGTGCTGTCCACTGGCTTAGCGGCACGAGCTGTGCCACTCTGCGACGAGGAATCGCGTGATTGAACACGCGCGATGCCTGGTGTAGCGATTTGCGGTTGATGAGCTGAACCGCTTGAGGTGGGCTGAAAGCCAACGGTGGACGCAGGGGGAGTAGAAACAGGAGGCCACAAGCTGCGTTGGATCTTTCTTGATGACATAGAAGGGGAGGTCTTGATGTTATCCGCGGTTTGTGTGGGTCGAAGAGATACAGAGGTAGTCGGATACTGCAAAACGTCGAGAGAAGGTTTGACATCGACCGTATCCTCTGAGTGTTGGAATATAGTGGGTATATGCGTAGGAGGTTGTGTTTGAGGTAGCGACTGTTGAGGACCGTTCGATGTATTCGCTAACGCCCGTTGTTGCACCGATGTTGGGGGACGAGAAGTATGAGGAGCTAGGCCTGGTGCCGCTGACGGATGCTGACTTCCACCAGAGACTGCAGGAGTGGGAGCGGGGGAGGGTAATGGCATATCTAAACGAGGTGGTGCTGCCGGTTTGGTGGTTACGACAGGCTGGGGTGCCTTCGGTCTCTGAGACGTAGTGAATGCGGCAGAGGGCGGCCTCGCTATCGCCTGTTCCTTCTCGACTTTGATAGGTGTTGCTATATTGGATGATTTCGCGTCGTCGAGGGAGGCACTTGCCACTGGTAGTTTGGCCCGTTCCTCAGCCTGCTTCTTGACTCGCTCTGCCGTTGCTGCCTGTGTCTTGGCCATCACTTGAGCCCGCATTCGGTCTTGTTCCAGCTTCTCAGCCCTCGCACGAGCGACCTCCTCTGCTTTTGCCCTCGCCTGAGCTTCTAGCCGCTCGAGCCTCTCCTTTTCTTCGCGCTCCTGTCTTATCTTCTCTGCCATTTCACGCTCCTTGGCCTTCGCCTCTTCTTCGGCGGCCTTGGCTCTTGCAGCCGCCGCCTCGTTCTCTCGAGCCTTCGCTGCTTCTGCTTCTTGTCTAGCGCGAGCGGCCCTCTCTGCAGCTTCCTTCTCTTTAGCTTTCGCTTCTTCTACCTCTCTCCTTTCGCGAGCAGCCTTCTCTGCGGCCGCTTTCTCTGCAGCGGCTTTCTCTGCAGCAGCCTTGTCTGCAGCCGCCTTCTCTCGAGCCCTTGCTTCTTCCGCCTCTCTCCTCTCGCGAGCAGCTTTCTCTGCGGCAGCTTTCTCTCGGACCTTCGCTTCCTCTGCCTCTTTCCTAGCGCGAGCAGCCCTCTCTGCGAGTTCCTCTTGGGTCTTCCTCGCTGCAGCGGCATCAGCCTCTTGCTGGGCTTGGATCCGCGCCTCCTCGTCCTTGCGTCTCTTTTCTTCTTCCTCGTCCTGCGCCTTGGCCTTCAAGAGCTTCTCTAGCTGCAAGTTATCCTCCGCCCACCTCTTCTCCTGCCTCTCCCTCGCTTTCTCAGTTTTCTGTAGCGCATCTAGAACCGCATCGACGAGCTTATCCATCTGCTCCTTCTCCCTGGCAGCAGCAGAACAAGTCTCTTCGTGGCGGCGGAGATACTCTCTCTGAGCATCGAGCACACGTTGGCGAGCGAGACTCGCCTCGTTCAGCTCCATTCGCTCCGTACTGAGCTCGGAGATACGCCTGTATAGGTCTGCGGTAGTAGCTGTTGAAGCTAGCGCGTGCAGGTCGACTGGAGGGATCGACACCGACGAAGGACAAGAAGCCGTAGGGTTGGGGGCATCTAGGATAGCGGATGCAGATACAGGAGAGGTGAACGTCGATGGGGCGGTTGGTTCGGGGGGTATCGTCAGGCAAAAGGAGCTCATGACAGGATTCGACGTCTGAGCAGGGGTTGCAGGTGGGTTGGAGGTAGGAGTAATCAGGGGAATGTTGAAGATGTCTTGCACCACAGACACACTGCTCGTGCGATTAGCGACAGGCTCTGAGCGAGCAGAGATCGTGGGTGCAGGAGAAGGAATGCCTTCCAGCCGCCCGAGCAGGGATCGTTTGCCCGCGGGCTGGCTGACAACAGGCGACGCTGGAGTGGCTGACTCAGGAGGCGGCGACGGCGACATCTCTGCAGGAGGATGAGATGCTAAGGTGCCGTCTGGATCTCGTATTCTCGATAACAGTGACGGAGGCTTGCCAATCGACTTGAATGTAAACCCAGAAACGGCCGAAGCCGACGATGAATTCGACATTTAATGCGACGCTCCTTGAAGTGCAAAGAATCCTATTTTTGTAGAAGTTCTGCAAGCCAACTAGACGGCGTGTGTGCTCTTCCTATGGCTCTTGAGTCTTGAGGTATAATTTAGAGTATGTTGCGAAGTCTTCTTGTAGACTGCGAACTTCGTGCAATCTGCGGGATATCAGCGCACTCAGTGTTCTGCATCGTACAAGCAACATACCCGATCAAATATTGTGGCTGCTTCTGAGCTTTGAAGCCTTTACAGTTACTGAAAAATAATAACGAAACACGACGAAACGAAGCGGCGATGGATGCAGTGAGATGCAGTGGCAAAGTGGTCTCCTTTTCTTCTATCATTAGGCGCCGTGATAACTGGTGGCGTCCGGCTTTCTCCCGACTGATTCAAAGGACCCCAAACTCCGTACGTGCCTTATAAGTGGCTGCGTCTTCCAGCATAAGTATCACGAGTAGGTTAGAGCTCTCAGAAATCTATTACACCCGGGCCAGAGCTGCTTTGCATATACAATTACACCCCGAAGGCTCCAAAGTCACGACTTGACTACATGTACAATACTCATAGGAACTTGAAGATCATCATGAAATTACCAAGTGGCTGGACTGTAACACGGAGCAAACGGGCATCAGAATACGCTAATTAGTTTTATGTACAGGAAGGCACTCACCCGAAGGTCTGATTAACACCAAGCTTGTAGAATGGCTCTCTCTTGTAGTCTGCAGTTTCAGCGAAGACGTTGTTGCCCCACCAGGCCTGGATAGTGTCGATACCGATCATACCGTTCTGCGGATACTGAAGACAGAAGAACACGATGATAGATGCAAGGGCGGTTCCAGAGTCGAGAGCTGCGGAGAGGACGTCTGAAAGTTCGCAACATTGAGTTTAGCACGATTGATACAGAGACTAAAGATGCGTATTTAAACTCACAGTTGTACTTGGTCTACCACGCAAAGTGACGGCGACGGATAATGTATTAGTTGAGATGAATCCAACGAAGCACCAGATGATGTAGTTGGTAGGAGTGGCGGGAGGGATGAGACCGGTCGAGCTGAAGATGAGGGGCCAGTGGAGGTAGCGAATGAGAGTGTTGTGGACCTTGTACTGGATGAGGCGAGTAGTAATGGGGGTAGCAGCGCCGATGAGGAAAAAGAAGGCCAAGATAAGATGTACCCAAGACTACGGCACCACGAGGCTATCAGTGAGTACTAGTGCGCCATGCCGTCGGGTTCATAAATGGCTCAAATCTTCCAACATGGCACTATTCGTAGAGAACATCGTTCACGATTGCGATGTAAAACACATGATATGGTACACAAATCGTCCGTTATTCTTGTTTAATCTTTCTTCAAGTTTATCTTGGCTGCCTGAGAGAATGCAGTTAGAAACGAAGCAGAGTACGTCATATACCAGCGAGTCTGCTCTTACCTGCTCAGTGGCATTCTTATCCTTGCCTTGCGCTGATTGCGAGCCATCGAAATATTCTGTGGATAAATGTAAGAATAAGGATATCATGTATGTGACGACACCAAACCACTTACGTTCTCGCTGTTTCGAGTCTGGGACTGCGTCAGGCTTGTCGCCCTGAATGTTGGAAACTCCCATGGGTGCATTCTGTCCGGCGGTCGCATCAAGAGGAGGCGATTGAGTGCCGAGAGTGTTTCCCGCTGAAGACATGGCGGTTGCAATTGGGATTTAGATGATGGTGGTTTGGTGTAGAGAGGCAGTAGTCGTTGGCCATGGCGAACTCGATTATATGCAAACCTCACGCACCACAATATCACCACATACTCAGTGAGTGACGTCACTGCTGACCGAAAGGGGAAGTTGTTTAACATGGTGGCGCCGGTACGTGCGCTAATCGGCATCTGGCAACCACACTCGAAGTTCCCACGCGCTCTAGAGCTGCGAACGTCGAACAAGTCGTACCAACCCAAGGTCGCATCTTCAAGTAAACATCAACTATGCGCGTTATAGTAACCGGCAAGTGATTATTCAATCCCTTGGCTGGGTTGAGATCTGAACTTTTATCGCACATGCAACGTTTCAGGTGCTTCCGGTGTTCTCGGCACCGCCGTGTACAATGCATTCAAAGCAGTACCAGACAACGAAGTTCTAGGTTTGGCGCATTCACGGTCGACAGAGGGGCTCAAGAAGCTCGATCTACTTGACACTGTGGAAGTAGAGCGAGTTTTTGCTGATTTCAAGCCTGATTGTTCGTCCAGTCCTCCAAATCCGCGTTTTGTCATCGGGCTGAGATCGATACACAAGGGGTGATTCATTCTGCTGCAGAACGCAGACCAGATGTTGCAGAGAAGGTGATTCGACCTTTATTTAGGTGTTATGACGCTCAATGTCCACACATTTGATTTCACAGAACCCAGAGGCAGCACAAAAGGTGCGCGATGGCCACCGAGTTAATAGATAACCAAGTTAACACCACGTAATACACTCGCGGGTATTAGCTCAATGCCTCCGTTCCTGCACACCTTGCATCTCTGGCGAAGATTCAAAAGTTCACTCTCGTGTATATCTCCACAGGTAACGCTTACCATTTGATCTGGGCGCGATCGATTGAACTGTATTTCGGAAACAGACTACGTCTTTGACGGCAGCTCTCCGCCATACACACCCTCGTCACCCACTAATCCGCTCAACCTCTACGGCAGGACCAAGCGCGATGGTGAAGAAGCAGTGCTAGGCGTAACCGAAGCTAAGGCGATCGTGTTGCGCGTGCCTGTTTTGTACGTCTCCAAGGCTTCAAATCTTTGCCCAGAAAAGATACACTCACTGATGAATGTTACTGTGCGATACTTAGGTACGGCCCTGCACCGAACAATGCAGATACAGCCGTCAACATTCTGCTCGATGTCGTGACCGATCAATCGGGAAAGACCTACAAGATGGACCACTTCGCCACGCGCTACCCAACCAACGTCCTCGACATTGCCGATTTCCTTGTGCGCCTCACATGTAAGCTTATACATCTCTTATCATGGTGTATCTCCATGCTCCACGGCTTACCCGCTATGTTGTTAGCCCTTCCCCCGACACAAGCTATTCCGCCTATCTTGCATTACTCCGCCGAAGAGCCGTTTACCAAGTATGAGATGTGCTTAGTGTTTGCGAAGATCCTCGGTCTTCCTCACGGGCACATAATCCCAGATGCTGAACCGTACACGGTACGTCTATCTACTATCACGCGAGATTATTCATCACGTTTCTGACGTTTGGCACACGACGTTCATGTAGGGCGCAGCGGCTACAACTCGCCCCAGGGACTGTCATTTGTATACCCGGGAGACGGAGGACCTGTTGGCAGGTAACGGAGGGCTCGGGTGGACACCCTTTGTAGAGTGGTGGACAGCATATTTGAAGAAGGCGCAGTGAAGTACTCGAGTAGTCTCCCGAAAGCTGAATGAACAAGCTCGAGGGAAGAGGTTACCGCTCCTTCACATTCGTCTCATCAAAGGACGAAAGTCGTTCAGAGGTTATAAAATTGCGGTGTTCGTTATAGCAGTTTGCACGTTGATATAGCATGTGTGATACTTATCGCGTAATGTGATAGAGGGCAGCGCGACGAAGGATTCCAAGTGCCATATTGGACAAGTACGTACCTGAAAGCTGGTCTTGTCATCGTTTGAAGTTTGACCTGGACGCAGCGTCGTTCACGAGGTATCGACGAACCATATGCACCATGCAGTGCTGGATGTACCTTGCAGTTGAGTAGGTAGCTTCTAATGCGGGACGGCTCGTATCTATGTCGGCTCTGAGATCTCAGCTCTCAGGGACGGGAGGTATCCTTATCTATAACATTTATGTCGTGCTAACGCCTGGCTCGGGGCTCAGTATCTGTGTTGAAGACAAGCAGATTCCACACGCACGTCATAAATAGAGTTGTGCTTGGCGAGCGAATATCAAGCTGGACAAACTTTTACTCCGTTGGGACCGTGTACTAGAAAGCTGGATGTGGAAGACTATCTGGAGTGATTGATGGTGCTTGGATAGCAGTGAGGAGCATGACACCTAAATGCATGAGTACTCAGTCTTCAATTTCTGAGAGGTTGAACTCACTGTACTAGACTTGAAAAGATATCGCCCATGGCGATTTACAGAGCGTGATATACGCTTAGCATACTGAGTAAAAATAGCCGTTAGGGACGCTCCTTTGCTAGGGCGGCATCGCACTCGGGCTGCCCTCTCCGCTGCCATTCCAACCCAGAGGCGTTGTGCCAGCAACGGTGATCGGCCTCACAGTCACCAGGTCTGAGCCTGGTGTTGATACAGCTAAGTATGTAGCAGCGTTCATTGCCCTGTCATAATGCTTCTCAGCAGACGACACCTATATACCTTGTGGCATTTGATTCCGGAGACAATAGCATCGACATGCAGGGACATGTCAATACATAGAGAGCCTAAGTAAAATCCACACTACTGACAATCAAGTGAGTTATAGTTTGAAACTTTTAGTCTTAGAGGGAGTGTAGTACTCACTTCAAGTTCTCAGGCTGGCGTTCAAAACGGCCATCTACAATTTCTTTCGCACGCCCTATTCCGGCAGCAAGCATACGCCTGTGTTCAGCACTTTCTAATCATGAGCAGCATGCACAACGGCCTGCAAGATTTAGTAATGTAGCACGAATAAGTTCGAGATGACTTACACTGGCAGCTCAAGTACAAGAAGTTCCAACTTGAATTGAAATCGGCCGCAATGCCAATAGGCGCTATATCCACGTGCTGTAGTGATCGCCGTTCAGCGCGCCCCGCCGCCATGGTCGTTCTCGGTCTATGTTCGCCCGCTGGTTTCCTCCGACCGTGACGACCTCTTGGGTTTGGCCAGTTTCTTGCATATTCTTCTGGTGCACAGCGACTTGTAGACTGGGTATTGGCACAAATATTGTCGCGTGCAATGAAGCCCATCCACGCGTGGTACCTCGCCGTTACACTCGCTGCAAACCTCTTCCTGAGCGTGGATGCTTTTTACCTACCAGGAGCTGCCCCTCATGACTATCGGCAGGGAGAGCCAGTGTATCTGTACGTGAATGCCCTCACGCCTATGCTCGCAGGATATGACAATGCCAAAATAGTGCGTACTTGTATCCGGTCACTTTCAGTGTCTATATCTAACAGCGCGGTAGAAATCCATGATTAACTGTGAGCGGACTTCGTCTTCATGTGGCGCGATAACAGTGCTCAAGCTATTCTGTAAGATGATTATTATCATCCCGACTTTCATTTTTGTCAGCCTGCTGGAGGTCCCAAATCACAAGGAGAATCGCTAGGGTCTATTCTATTTGGTGACCGAATATTCAATTCACCATACGAGGTGCGTCACAGTATTCACTCGCTCGGGTTATCGCGTTTGTAACGTAGAATTAGATCAGTATGCTGGAGAACAATGGAACTTGCCGCACGCTATGTACTGCAGAAGTTCCGGCTAAGGACGCCAAGTTCATCAACGAGCGTATACGAGAGGATTACGCTATAAATTGGCTGATAGACGGACTACCTGCTGCAGAACTGAAGAGGGACAACAGAACGGGCGACGTGTTTTTCGACATGGGCTTCAATCTCGGCGACGACGAAGGAGAATACGTGGAAATGCCTGCACTAAACAACCACTATGATATCGTACTTGAGTATGTCTGCCTTATGTCTTCGTTTAGTGGGCTCAGATAACAATACCCTATCTTAGATATCACTCTCCGAAACCTGGTGTATATCGTATTGTTGGTGTTCTTGTTTGGCCTGCTAGGTAAGGCATCCTTGTCACAGTCGTTCTCTGTGTCTAATTGACCTATTTTCAAAATGATAGTCATGGTGGCGATCAGACTGCCGACGCCGACTGCATAACCTCGTCTCAGAACCCTAAGCTTGTCCTCAGTGAAGAAGGTGACAACGTAGTACGATACAGCTATCAAATTACTTGGCAGGTGAGTGAGCTTTTGTGGCCTCCAATTCATCTTCGCTTATGTTTCCTCATAGGAATCTTCGACCCCGTGGGCTACTCGATGGGATAACTACCTACACATCTTTGATCCAGTAAGTGTTGCGCTGTGGCAATTCCTACCATAAACTCATATTCTGCAGAGAATTCACTGGTTCAGTCTGATCAACTCCGTTGTGATTGTCGTGTTCCTCTGCGGAATGGTGTCTATGATTCTATTCCGAACCGTTTCCCGGGATGTAAGTGAGACGAATATTATTATTGGCTCGTTCTCATCGTGACCATAGATCTCGAGGTATAATGCGATAGACTTAAGCGTAAGTGACTCTACTTTTGAATGTTGGACTGGCTCGATCTGAACTTCATTATTTCAGGAAGAAGTGCAAGAGGACTGGGGATGGAAGCTTGTCCATGGCGAAGTCTTCAGAACCCCGTCTCACTCACTGATACTCTCTGTCCTCATCGGAAACGGCTCGCAACTATGTGCCATGGTCGGAGTAACCCTCGGTGAGCGCACATATCACGACGGCAACAAGGAATAGAACACTAACATTGATCTTCATCTCAGTATTCGCACTCCTGGGATTCCTGTCGCCCTCAAATCGCGGTTCACTTGCTACTGTCATGATGATTTGTTGGACGTTCTTTGGCAGGTAAGTGCATACGAATGTAGTTTCAAGTATCTTGCTTATTCTTTGCTCAGTGTCTCGGGCTACTTCTCGAGTCGCTCCTATGCGTCGATGGGCGGAACTGACCGCCGCAAACAGGCATTCCTTGCAGCTGTCCTTCTCCCAACGTACGTAGCAGATGCAGCCATGTTTTAAGTTCGACAATGAGACTTATGCTCACGATTACTTGTAGGATCGTCTTTGCAATCATGTTCTTGCTCAATCTGTTACTCATCACGGCAGGATCATCAGGAGCGGTCCCATTCGGTATGACCTTATTGTCACCAACAAGCTTTATATACCTAATAGGCCGTCACAGGAACCATGTTGCTTATTGCCCTGCTATGGTTCGGTATCTCGGCCCCACTGTCCGCTGTAGGCTCGTACTTTGGATCGAAGCATGGTGTGAGTGCTATGGACTTTATATGTGCCGCTCAGTTACTAAGTAATGTGCACCAGGCTCTCAAACATCCTGTGAGGGTGAACCCCATTCCCCGCCAAATTCCGCCTGCTCCGTGGTACCTCAGACCCTGGGTAAGAGATCTGCATGCAGTCATAATAATGCTTATTACTCACTTGTTGTTGATAGGCCTCAGCTCTATTTGCAGGTATCCTACCGTTTGGTATGTCCAGAAACACGTAGTCTCTTGTGATGAATCTGAAGCTGATTAAACTATCTCAGGCGCTGCCTTCGTTGAGCTGTACTTCGTCATGTCGAGTCTATTCGCCTCAAGAGCGTACTACGCATTCGGTTTCCTCGCGCTCACGGCTGGCGTAGTCGGTCTGACCACAGCAACGGTTTCCATCTTGTTCACGTATTTCTTGCTTTGTGCTGAGGAATATAGGTGAGTAGCGATTACTCACACACACTTCGAATTGTTTAGTCAAACTGCTTTTAGATGGCATTGGCGTGCGTTCCTCACCGGAGGTGGCAGTGCGTTCTGGCTATTCGCCTACGGTATATTTTACTGGGCTTCCCGCCTGTCTCTCGGGTCGTTCCAGAGCGCATGCCTGTACTTCGGGTACCTGCTGTTGCTCACCTTATTCGATTTCCTTGTTACTGGTACGTGCTCGTACCTTTCCTCGGTAATGGCGTCGCTTATGCAGTTCATATATCAGGTACGATAGGGTTCATTGCGACGTATTGGGCAGTCAGACGTTTGTATACAGCGATACGCGTTGACTAGCTGTATTCTAGAGCCGACACAACGACGGTTTATCAGCGAAATACGCGTGTGAAAGTGTGATTTCTTTTATATAATCCTGTATACCCGAGTTTGGATGTTGACCGGCGACATGGGGCGGCGATTATGCAGGAACTGTACTCAATTTTTTCTCAGTGGATACAAGGTAACCGTTACACACGTCGCACTTGTTAGGAGCTCAGGATGCGCAGCTATGCAAAGTGAGCTCGCACGAGGTTCCGCGCTTGCGGCGAAGTACCACTACCAGAAAGGGTATCGGCCCAAGCATCTCATCTCGCTTAGCGTCGTTGATTGCCCCGATGTCCTCTCGTGAATTCCTCTTTATTCCGAACCATTACTTTCCCTCCCATCCTCCTCGAAGGTACGCTGGATGAGACACTCTCTAGTTTCACTCACCTCAAGACTTGTTCAGATACCGAGCACTGGAGTTTTCTCTTCTGGCCATCCTGTATCCATGAAATGCGCATGCTCCAATGGTGGATGGCCCTTCAAGCTCGAGTATAGAACTCGTGAGTGCTTTGTTGTTATAGTATGTCTAATACTTATGCTTTTGCGATGCCGGGTCTCAGTGAATTTCAGCGATGGTCTCGTCGCCGCCAAGTCAGAAAACAAGAAGTACACGTTGACCACACCAAACATGACGTTTGTTCCAACACCCCCTTGGGGGCGTATATCTGTTCGTATGAAGGCAAACGCAAAGTTTGGCACTGAAGACCCTTTGCAATGGCCTCAGGTGCACGTTCCAGACGAAGACTACTGCTTTCTGGCATGTATTCCCAGGCCCAGCCATCCCAGTCGTCGTTCAGAGCTGTGGATGCCACTAACGACAGAAGACTTTGTCAAGCATATTGCGACCACTAGCGATCGCCCTCTTTACGTGATGGCGCCCCAACGAGTTCCCGCTCTCAAGAAGATGTTACAGGAGCTCAGAGCTGAAGTCCAGCTGTATGAACAACAATATGGACCGTCGGCAGAATTGACCAAGTTCTACTCGCGGACGGAAGCTGCCTACCAGCGATTGAGGCTTCCGGTGGTATCATGGCGAGATCTGCGGTGTCAATATGTCGCTGTGGAACGCTGCTATTGTATGACGATCGCATGGATTACCTGGCATACGCAGCTCAAGAAGATATCAGATGAAGAAGCTCCTTTAGACGTGCTCAAACACCTCATGGGCTGTTTCACGAAGGATTCCAAGGTGGTTGAAAAGCTGTACAAGGCTGGTATCCCGGTCTGGTACATGCGGCGTATCGATACTCTTACCATGGAAGACCATATACACCAATACGTTTCATTGCGGAGCCCTCGTGGAATGGTTCTGCAGGAAGGAGATTATAACGACCATCCAGCCAACCACGTGGGAAACCCGGGACAGAAGCAACTCGAGGCTATCTGCTATAAGTCGGACGAGTACATGGACGGTTCGCCTTCGCCAGAGACGACACTGCCAAGAGGGGTAGCTTCATCGTCGTCTTCTACACATGTACCCCGTACAGCGCTTGCTGATACCAGTTGAGTGAACCCTAAAATTCTATTTTTGTGGTTGACTCACCCTTTTTTCAGTCGTAAGTTTGAGCCCCAGTGACTATCACGACCAGTTTCGAAATTGCTCCCATGAGTTCATGCCCTCCTGTATTCCCGTGTGGCAGCATGCTCTAGATACCATCTGGTACAACCTTGGCCCCCTCCAGGGTTGGTCTGTTTGGAAATACTGCCTTCCTTGTGCGGCGGACGTTATAGGCCTAGGTGACTCGGACGTCGAGGTACGCGAAAGACGTGTCCTGAATTGGCTCAAACTTCGTGACCACTGGAGACCCGTCCTGGAGAGGAACGTCACGGAGAACAAAGGTCAACTTGGGGCGTTATCTTCTCGAGAATGGAAGACATATCTCCACAACGGACCCTCCCTTTCCCTGACAAACTTCCGACCACCCGAGCATATAAAGGTACTCGAACGTATCTGGGAAGCCATAGGCGCTGGCTACACCAATCTCGACACCTCTCGCTCTACTTGGGCGGAGACTGAGATTCTTCCCGGCTCTGTTAACGCTGAAATGTGTCTAGAGGTCACTTGGGAGCTCAACGAGCTGGCGTTTTTCATCGAGCTAAAATGTATCGACGACGAGCTCTCCAAACGTGGAAAGGTCAAATGGCGGAATACCGACGAAGCCCGCCAACGCCTTCGCGAGGGAATGTTTGTCGAGCAGTCTCACCAGTACTTCTTTCCTAGTATCCCGGTGGAGAATATGGGAATTGCAGCCGCGTACGTGCATAAACGCGAGCGGTATCTCGAGAATTTTCGACGTCTACTCATAGGCTGGCCGCATCCTCCAGCCATCCTTCGAAAGTGTGGACCATTGCAAGATCTCAAGTACGAATTACACGTGAACTACATTGAGGAGGTGATGACCCAATTCTACGTGCGGAGTTTCTATCTATGTACGGGACGTGCCCCCATTTTACCCAGAAGATCACCTGCTTGTCCGGAGGCTACCAACAAACCCTACGTGCCTGTCCTCCCATCTGAAATTCCAGATGAGCTTCCCAGAATATCCGACTCGCGTTCAACTGCTACCAAGAGGAAACGCGAGTCCGATGGTGGGCTTGACTTGGGATGTACGAATGACGGACGTATCTTCAAGTTTGCCTCATTATGGAAACGATAGGTATGTTTTGGAGGTTCAAGTCATTCCGTTGTATACGTGTGCTAATTCACGTCCCGCTGCGTTTCTTTCCCCTGCTTAATATTACATCCAATGCACACGGCCGGCATGCGACATACCGTGGCAGTGAGCTCTCGCCTGCTGGACTCACGTGGAGCTTAGTCTTCGATACCATTTTCTTTCCTAGTACTCCATAGGACCTATTCTTCCTGAAATGCTTTACAGATCGAACTCTAATTTGGGGCTATGAGTGGAATCTCAGGTCTCTTTGTTATGATCCACTGCCTCCGATCCTACATTTAATTCTTCCGATTTCGCCAGTTCGTGTTCTCATCGTAATATTGTGCCTTACCAGCCTCCGGGTCTCTCTCTCACGCCTAGGCTCAATTGTCAACGCCTCACTCTGCATTCTGTCGTCCTTATATCATTGGTTAACTTCACCTTATTGTACTTATACTTCCTACAAGTAATACAAACTCCCAAAGGGAAGCTGTACAGGTCTTGCGATTATGACAATAGTTCAGGCGCGATGCCAGCCGCGACATTATACGGGACCACGTCCATTTTTTATGTTGACTACTACTAAGTTGAATATACAGAAGCTTTAACGTACTACATATTACAATAATTTCCAAATTCCAAGGCGTTCCAAAGCAGAGCAAGAACAGGTCCAAGACGTCCACAACAAAAACTAAGACGGGTACTAAAACGTTAATAGGTATATACGCATGTACGGGATAACGGAGTCCTTTCGATCTCTACTTTCTACGTGTCTATTAGTAGCAAGCAAGCAACAGCGATGTTCGATCTACGACAGATATTGGACCAGACCCGAAAGTGTATAGCGAGCAACAGCCTACAAACAGTCGATGGCCACACCGCTGCCCCACACAGTCGCCATCAACAACAGTGCAGACAACACCGAGAACTTCGGGTCCAGGCCCTGTTTCGACACGGCGCCACGGACTGGAGAAGACTCGCTCCGCCTGCGGACCTGATGAGGCTGTTGAGAAGCACGGAGGTCATACGTCGTCCGGGTGCACGTCCGTCGGACAGGGAGAGGAGGCCACACGTCCAACTTGGCTGCGCTGACGTGTTCCACGCTGTACATTGTCACCGGGATGTTGTGGGCGTTGTGTTCGACGGTGAAGCGGGCCTTCTGGGTGTATTCGATATCCTCCGACGTGGCTGGGGCTGCGCCAGAGGGGATGTATGTGATGTGAATGTCGGTCAGGCGAGGGATAATCTGGACGAATCGGCGTGCAGTATGAGCCAATGACTCGTCACCCGGGAACTGGACGACTGTGAGTGAGAGTTTGCGGAGCTTCTTGAGACGGCAGAGGATCTTATGGAAAGCGTCCTGCAGGCACAATAATAATTAACGACTGTACAAGGGTAATAGAGAAGAACGGGCTTACCATCGAAATCGACTCCTTTCCTACGAAGGACACGTCTAATTCCTCCAACTCGGGCCTCGCAGCAACAATGGTCTTCAGTACAGCACCAGAGTCATACTCGCCATCAGCATCAAATTTCAGCTTCAGCGATGTCAGCTTCTTCAAACCGACGAGCATGCTGTACATCGCGAAGGGAGTCAACTGCTGCACAGGTATGCATTCCGTCACGGCAAGACTCTCGAGCGAGCGAGACAGGGGATGGGACAGAGGAAACTGGGCCTGTGGGTGCTCGAGGCTGAATCGAGAGGTACCGGCATAGCCTTGGGGCGATTGACCCCGACAGCAGAGAGAAGTGAGATGGTTCACCGAGCCAGCGAAGTGCTTCAGGCCCGGCAGAGCCTCCTCGGAAAGGGGAGAGAGATCAGCGGGATTAGAGGGATGCAAGGAGAGTCGTTCGATTGACGCATGGCGTTCGAGGAAGGGTATCAGCGTTTGAGATATATTAGAGTTCGAGTCCAGGTTCAGATTGCGAAGATGTGACCAGTTAGCGCTTGACAGATCCGAGTCGACGACGCAGTCAAGAGTTAAGGTCTCGAGTTCGGGACATTCGTGGATCAGCATGTTCAACTGCTGTTCTGAAACAGCCGCCGAGGTGCCGGATTGAGCAGGCAGCGCCCTCAGGGCGAATGACTGCAGGCCATTGAATGTAGAGAGCTAGCGTAGGCTCGTCAGGAACTAGGCGGCTCGAGCATGACAACATTGTACTTACTGCGCTATCACAACTTGACGACGCCTCTGACACACCCGAGCTGAGGCACTTGAGTTTCGGGCAGCTAGTGCGTAGTGGCTGTCAGTACTGACACCCCGGCCCGTACTAAGCCAAAGAGGGCTTACCTCTGGCGCAAAGCGTTCCACATAGCATTGACCGACTCTCCAGAGGAGAAGCCCCAGACGAATGTCTGCAAGGCATCCATGGAAGGGGCGACCTCAGCCACCAAGGCGGAGATTAGGTTCAACAGATCTTGGTCTTCGAGATCTCGTTGACCGAGGCGGGGAGAGTGATCGGCGTATAATTCCAGTGATTGTACATGACGGGCCAAGCTTGGGGTATCACGAAGCATCGCGAGGGTATGGAGGCATTGGCTAGAGCCAGCTAGTTTAACAGTATCGTACACGGAGGGTATGACTTTCGGGTATATGAGCGTGGACTAAACGAGGACAACGTTAGCCCGCTTAACCGCTTGCGACACAAGGCGAGAACGAACCGTTAACGACAACTGCAATCGCTCTCCTCTGTCGGTGAGATAGCTGGCGATGTCCAGGAGGAGATCGGCTGGGAGCGATTCAAGAGACATCTCGGGGATGTGTGCGCTGCGGTCGTCGGCAGTGGACTGATTGGTGAATGTGGGGCGCCACACAGGCATCGTCGTTAATTCTGTCTGGTTTGTCGTGAAGAAGGGCGTGGGTAGGAAGCTCAAGGACCGAGCATGAATTTGGGCGATAGAGTACAGATGAGCAGGTATTCGGGAGTCGTCAGAGCATGGTGGTATTTAAGGAGAAGGACTAGGGGAGTAGCTAAAGTTGGCCACTTCTATCAGCGCTACCTGCCCCTTTAGGATCTCCGATTGATCCACGTCCACTCACAAGCGCCTGTTCCTCTTCGCACAGCTTGAGCCAGTCAGCGGCGGCCACAGGCGGCCATCTACCAGAAACCCGGCCGACGCTGGCTTCTCTCAGGTTTAGAAAAATCGACATCATACGTTGGAACGACGTGTGGCTGCTTGCCTGGTGACCCCACAGTCAGCCTGACGCGAACAGAGATATCGGGCAGGCAGATAAATTCACGCACGCAAGTTTGCTTCAGCCACCAGGCTGTGATTCTCCTAGCCTCAAACTAGGCCACCCCCGCACCACCAAGCCCGAACCCTCAGAAGTTAACGCAGCTATTTCATCATCGTTCCCACACTTACTAGTCGCCCACTAGTCTTGTTCCTAAAGGATAGTGCCCCTTTGTTCCTCAATTACTTCTGAATAGGCATGCGAAGTCTCCATCTCTGGAGACACCCCCGCTTGACCGTGATCTAACAGCATGCCGCGTAAGACTGTCAGTAAGGATGGTTACAAGAAGACGGAGATGAGGGGAAGATGCAGCTTCTCTATGATTTAGCTTTATCAATTTTTATTAGTCTAGACTACAGAACTGATGAGAAGGTTTGGACGCCGGCTGTGGTTGCCACGGCATCGCGCCCAGATATGATCGGGAAGCTCTTGCCTGCCTCATTCGGTAATATAACTAGCGCTGAAAACATTGCCCAACCGCGATCGGCCGTGTTCACTGTCAATCATTTCTCGACGACGGACTATTGTCTCTCGAACCGCCAACACAGCCGACGCTCAGCTATGCCAACTGCGTTGCTCAGCAATGCTCACACTTTTATAAAAGCAACACAGCCAACGGTCCCAGCGCGATCATACCAAACGAACCTGCTATGTCCAGGTATTCGGCCATCGACGGAAACTCGGCAACCATCCACCACTCGGGTTTCTCCTCCGTCTCGTACTACACTCCCTTCCAACAGAAGATACTTGCCGTACTACCCCTGCAGCATCCCGGCGGCGGAGATCGCGAGACATGCTTTCACGGCCTCGGGAGTCGTTGACTCGTGACAGGGTTACGTGAGCCGCCCAGTAATTCGTCTGATTTTGCTGATTTTTTGCATCCAACCATGTCACAATGATATCACAGACTCACAGTCTTATGTCTGGTAGTGTGGCAGTACTTCTTTGGGACATTGCACTCGACACTGTTTTTACAACCCCACCGAGCTGCCCGAGCCCATATACACCGACCACTGGCACAGCATCTTACGGTGTACCGTACTGCACAGCGGCCATCCGAGCAGGCATTTGGATTTCCGGACAGGGTGGTAAGTAAGCATCACGACCGTACCTCGCCAGTGAGTGTTCTCTGGGCCATCTTGAATATACTTAGAAACATCTGACATCGATAGTGGAAACCTGACACCTCCTTCCATGCGTCGACTTTCTAGGCCCTCGGGAGTGCCGTGACAGCCCCGTCTATCGCGCAGTTCGAGCAACTCAGCAACGTGCGGGTCCAGTTACATCCTGATACCATCGCGCCATGTTCAAGGAACCAGCCTCGAGAAATCGCTTCCGAAAATTCAGGATTCAGATTTCAGCCCTGGGAGCGACAATCCACACGTAATGGCTTCTCACCGGCGGTGTTGAGCTCGTTGAGGAGCCGAAGAGAGGCTCGGGGAACGGACGGACATGATTCATGCTCACGCAGTCGTGCGAGCACGCCAAGTTTGTGCTTCGTCGACGGGTGGCGGACGTACTTCGGGAACGCCACGCTGCGCTCTTAATGAGGTTGAGTGTAATTTGACGTTCAATATTCAATATTCATATTCATGCTCGGATTATGACCCACTCCTCGACAACCGACCTTTGACCGACTGGATGATTCAGTACAGATACAGTCCGGCGATTTACCCAATACAATGCAAGGGTCCCGACGCCTGTATCTTTGTTGAGATTCAGTGCTCAGGTGTTGGCGAAGGGTCGTACAGTAAGTGATATGTTTATGACCGGTGATAGTTGAGACTGACAATGGTTACCGAAGACCCCGGTGCGAAGCAGTGCGCGTATGAAAGCCGAGCATGAGAGAATCTGAGGTGTACTTACGAGAACGCAAGGGTCGTATTCTTACCAGGGGGAGCACAGCTACGGGGACTTGGATCGCCCGGCTTTGATGAGAGGACGGTTGACAACGTCTCAGATCTCAGTATCCATCGCAGAAGATGGGTTGAAGTTGGAGTAGGAAGGCGCCCTCGGGACACCCAGGTCGAGGGCCATGCAGCTCTACATGCCAATATGGAGAACATAGTTTCCCGCCTTTGTCGCATTTCTAAATCGTCATTATGAACGGACAACGTGAGGAATGCGGCCATCATCGAAATGCTAATCGGTAAGGGCTCCATCTCACCTTCCGGCCGAACGCCACCCGCATCCCTCTTCACTTAGATTCAATTGTTGATACTTCAAGTTTGTAAACGGAAGCAGCTTACATTTCTATACTTTATCTGCTAACTTCGATCTCTCTCATATGATTAAGCTGTCATCGTTGATATAGTCTCCAGGTGATTTCTTCCTAATCATACAGTACCGTGGAAACTCTGTTCTCTGATATTACACGGCTTGCATACGTTTATTCAGTTCAGCCTCATTTACAGGAGTAAATCTCGTAAACACGATTTATGGGAATACTAGAACGCCTCTATCTGTAAGACGTGGAAAGCAACTCTTGAACAGCATTTGCTCATCCTTGGTACATGACACTGTAATGCCACTGCATACGCCCTTGGCCATCTTCAGCTCTATCCTTTCTACTCCCTGGTTGACTGATTGATCCAACAGATGCACAAACACCTCCCAAAAGTCTCCCACCGGTGTTTGGGGTACCAGCGCAGCGAAAGGATTGCCGTGCAAGCATAAAAAAGATAGCTTGAGCGTTTTGACAGAGGGCGGGAGTGATTGAAAGATAACTCGTTGAATACATTGTATTTTTCGTAAGCAAACGGAAGTTCTAGCCTCGGGATCGTCATAGCTCCTCGGCTCGAGGAAGTATTTAGGCGGAATATCGATTGTGAGAGCTACGTCGTGCAAGTTTAGGGAAGTGTGGAAAGAGATAGAATCAAGAGTGTTCGGGAGTTCATCTAAGGTTGATGCAGTAAGCATTCTATTGAGCGTATAATAGTTCAATGCTTACCGTCTTCCCGATTGAAGCCGTTCCCTAGACGAAATTCACCCAGTGTCAGGCATTCCAAGGTAGGGCCAATATGTTCGATTAGACGCGATAGCGATGCTATAGTATCTATAACAACTTCGCATAGATGAAGAGCGCAGAGACAGTATGTTGGTAGATACTCCAGAATGCGATAGGGACTTCCAGAGTGTACTAATATCTCGTTGGCAATTGTCACGGATCGCACAGGTGGCCAAATGGCGCCCTCGGCAATGCTGTCCCGGGCCCAAGGAACAAAGTCGAAAACAAGATGTCCAATTTCCCCAAACAACGCACAGAGAGTGTATAACCGCGTTGTTGAGGTCCAGGGGGTGCTGCCAAACGTTCTCCCGAGAGTGATTGAGAGCTCTGATAAGACAGGGTAGATAGGGCGAAACTCATCGGGGTTTAGCACATCAATGACTAGTCCGCAAAGGCTCAGACTGTGAAGGCGCTTCAGAGGTTCGAAGATTTCAACGAACTCCTCGTAGTAGAAGCAGTCAATTCCAGAATCCTCCATTTGTGGATGGTCCGCGCGCAACGTCAACCTGCGAATACACGGAGGAATAGCATTACGCTCCGAGAGGTAGGATACGATGTTGTCGATGGAGGTAACGTAGCGATAGAAAGACCTGTTTCTTCGCCGGCGGGCAGCGCTAGGGAAGCACCGTACATCGGCTTCGTCCAAGTTTTGGACGAAGACAAAGGTGACGGATTTGAAGAGGTGGCGATATGACATGTACTTGAAGTCCTTCGAAACCAGTGCACATGCTTCAAGTGTGCTTTGCCAGCTATCGTCCTCTTGCAGATCGTCAACGTATGAAATGATACATTCGTAGAGTTCGAAGGGCAGCGTCGTGGTATCGGCGATACTCATGATTTTGATGAAGTCTGTGTGCAATGTAAGCTTTATATGACGTCTTGATCGATTTTGCTAACTTAACACAGACGATGGGGTAGACAGATTTAAGATTGACGTTCGGACAACTGCCACTGATTTTTCGCAAGGGACACGAGATAGCGACAAACTTGCGTTCTTCAAGACCTTACAGAGGTGCTGTGCAGCTGATCGTTTTCTTAGACCAAACAATGGTTTAGAGGTCAGCATATGCGACATAATGCTACAGTATGCTCACCGTATCTACCTTAATTTGCAGAAATCCGAGGCCAAGATGGATGAAACGGACCCAGCGGATGTGGTGGATGGAGTACTAGTAGTACGGCCAAAGAGCGTCTACTAGTAACCTCTATTTCATCGCGGGTATTCAACAATTATTAAGTATCCTCACAACATCTCGATTCTCACTCGTAAGCAAAGATGAGTGTAGTTGCAAGACAGTATATTCCATGAATCATTGAGATTGATCCTAAGATGATACTAGTACGTATACAACAGAATGGAATAAGTATCTATTGTCAGTCGTTCCAGTCAAGTCCATATCATGATGCAAGTGACCAAGTCGAATTCAATCCGAGTCTATAGTCCGTAACGAATACAAGTCCTACTCCGAGTCGTTATGCGATAAAAGAAATCCTAGTCCAAATCAGACAAACCGAAACAGAGGGTAATACACAGGTAAATAGAGAGAATAATCGCCGGTTTGTAGTAATGAAAAGTGTAGTAGTATGCCGTCGACGGTGAAGAAGAGCGGGAGCAATGGCGAGCAAGCCGAGGAATGCAGGAATAGTAGGAGAATGGAAAAGGAACACGAGGAAAAGCGAAAAGTAAAGGCAGCAAAGAACGATAACGGTCGAAAGGATTGAGTAGAGGGACGAGTTCGAGGTAGAAGCAAGCAAGTTCGCTAGTAGCACTTGAACCCATGTAGCATCCAACTAGTCTTTCTTCTTCCGTCTCGTCTTCTTCGCATACCTGAACGTTGCCATATCCTCGAGATCCATAGTCCAGTTCGTCCACACTGAGTCCTGCGGCATATCCTCGTATTGACGGCTTGCTGCGATCCACTTGAAGCGGGGAAGCTCCGGCTCCGAATGCGCGTCGACCTCGACAGGAAGCGTTGATGGTGGTGGCCGATGAACGTGAATGACAGCCGTGACAGAGGGGCGCGACACGGCAGTGACGAGCGCATACGACATCCGATGCTCCAGAGGCTTGGGAGCGACACATTCAACCGGCAGAGGAGGAAAGTCGGCATCGGTGAACACAGGTCCTTCGGCTTCCTGTGCTGCAGCGCGGGCCCTGAGCTTGCGTTGCCTTCTGCGCTCGTCTCTTGTGAGCGGCTCCTCGACGACATCGGGCTCCACATTGACGGGCTCCTCAGCAACGGGCTCGAGCTGAGGTGCTTCTGGGTTAGCGGCTGCGGCAGCAGCCTCTGCCTCTCGTTCCCGTTGCCTTCTAAGAGCCTTGCACTTCCTCCCACTACGAGTGGGCCTCTTCGGCTTGACAGGCTGTTCGTCGACTGCAGCGGGTGCAGAAGACGACGAAGCGACGGCGGCTTCCGCGACAGGCAACAACGAGGGAGGTGCGAGCTCAACTATAACGTATGTTAGGTAGTGTACGAGGCAGTAATGTGTAGTACTTACCATCGTCACTGGTCGCTGCGTCCGAGTCTTGAGCTGGGTGAGACTCGATGAGTGCATCGCCAACTACGGCAGACACTATGAGAGGAATATAAGTAAAGCATCATCAATTGAAGAGGGAATACTCACAGTCTGCGACTTCGGCTTTGGGCTCATCATCAGATACAACGGATACCGAAGGCGAGGATACCGTTGGAAGTGGCAAGGGCTCTTCGTCGATAGCGGCAGGTTCTGTGACAAACAGGATCAGACAGGTGCATGAGACAGCCAAGGATAATACTCACCATCGTCATCTGAGGCGGCAACTGAGGCTACGTCCTCATCCATAGAAGCCTCAACAGCCGGTGCAGCGGTGGCGACTGCCTCAACCTGAGTTAGCATCTGCTCGGCGGCGGCGAAGGCTCCCCCATGTATAAGCTCGAAGTCCACGAAGGGGTTAGAGAAGTCGTTGAACAGATCGTTGCTTGATAGTGAGCCGAGACTGGCGGCAGGTGGGAGCTGAACGGCGAAGTCCTCGAACTGAGAGAAAGTGTCGACGACATTTCGTGAAGTCGACTGAGTGTAGAACAAGCAGGTCAAGATGTCGGCAACCAGAGAGACCAGACGGCGCTTGAGTGCCACAAGACCAGAGGCGCTGCGCCAGAGAGTGTAGACAAAGACCAGTGCGATACCAAGATAGACCAGGTTCCTGAGAGTGAGCAAGTCCGAGAACATGAAAGGGCGGTCCCATGGCGGGCAGAATGGAGCCGACCTCGGAGTGGGCGGTGCCAAGAGCTCAAACTTGGGAGCGACGATGAGAGGACCAGGAGGTGGGAGGTGAGGACCGAAGTAGACCGGGGTAGGCGCGTCGACGAGAGTGCAGTTGACGAGACAACCAGTGAGAGTCGGGTCGAAGACAGCGGCGCCAAAGAGACCAGTGTTGGCGACGACCGAGGGCACGACGGCCGCAGGAAGCTGAGCGACGTCGGCAGTACCACATACGAGCTGGAGGTACGGTAGGAGTGGCGGAGGTCCGCAGATGGTAGTCTCGAGACCAGAGATAGCCAGGCGATAGGAGACGGGGAGAGGGAGTTTGACGACTATGTTGAACAAGACCGAAACAACAGCTAAGAACGTGCCAAGGAAGACCATGATGGAATACTTTGCTCGTTCTGTGAAGGGACGATGATGAAGGCAAGAGACGTCGATGACGAGAGGTTCGAGTTCTGGGGGGAATTCGAAAGTGGGAAGAAAGTGGTTGTGGTTCAAGTTGTGTTCTGGGGGATGGTTCGAGTTCGGCGGGTTTATAAACCTCTTGTTCCGATCGAGACTGTTTAACTGTTTGTATGTCTTTGCTCAAACCTGGTTACTAAAAAGAGTAAGCATATAACCTTTTTCGGAGAATAGAACCACTCAACGTCTCGATTTGGCCCCACTCCTCTCGAGAAGACATGAGAATTCAAGGTCAGCTCCTCCCAGAATGGTTAACTTACCTTACACAGTAATCGTACGTTACCTCCCATTGGACCCCACCCCGGCTTGACGTGCGCCGACTTCAGGGCGGGTACATTGCTTACCGTTGGCGGTCGAAACCGTCGTCCTCGTCATCGTAACCCTGCACACATCAGTAGAACCATACAAATACATTATTATTAAACATAATAAAGAACAAATACTCCAAAAAGTAAGTCAAACACTCAAGAAGGCGTGATACTCAGCTTATCCAACCCGCCCGTCCGCCACGGCGCCTCGATCGCCTTGCTCAACACACTCTTCGCAATCCCCCACGCCGCCAATCCAAGAAGCCACGCCGAGAGCATAAGCAGTCGTGCCTCTTCTCCCGCCGGACTTCTCTCAAACAGAAGCTGCCGCCAGTTCGCCTTGACCACGTCCGGATGTCCACTCGGTCGCAGATCCAAGATGTCCCGTCTGCACGCCCGCTTTCCGAGCCATCCCCAGCGCTTCCAGCGTTCGAAGGCGAACAGCTTGACGGGTATGCCGTGCGCGTCATATAACACTGAGAATCGACCCTCGTGGATTGGTTCGGGGCGGAGGAATGCGCGGTCACGCTGTATCGGTGCGATGGGGATGTAGGCGATGGTAAATCGCTGGAGACGGGGATTGGAGAGTGCGATACGTGTGGCTCCAGCTTGCATTGACTCGTCTCCCGGAACCTTTACTACAGTGAGCGAAAGGGTGCGCAGCCTCGTGAGGCCGCGCAAAGTCCGAGAGAAGGCCTCCTAAAAGGATATGAGCTCTCTGCATATCAAACAGAACCGCGCAGGAACTTACAAGATAGAAGGATGGTTTGCTAGTGCATGTGAGGTCAAGGTGAAGCATTTGAGGACATGAGGAGACAATCGTCCTGAATACGCCGTTCGAGTCGTAACCACTCTCCAGAGAGAATACGGCAGTAAGACTCGTCAATGCATGCAAGCCGGATAGCATGCTTGAGACCGATAGCGGCGTGAGTTCGCGCAAAGGTATGACTTCGCCGAGCGTAAGACTCTGCAGCGATTCCGATAGAGGAGAGTGGGGGAAATGAGTTTGGGGATTATTGAGCCCAAACTGGATGTTCTGCGGCGGTAGTCCTCTCGCACTGAGTGCTCTGAAGTGGTCTATACTGCCATTCAGATGCTTCAGGTTGGGGAGGGCCTCTTTCGGAAGCACGGATAGGTCGATGGGTACGTTGCGAAGGATGATGTGTTCAAGGGATGGATGCGCCTCAAGAAACGCATTAAAATCTTGAAGTGGTGCCATACCGTACACATCGAATTTGATGGGACCGAGTGTCAATATGCGCAAGGATGGCCAGCATCCGTCAAGTAGCCTTCGGGCGTACACTGGTCGGTCCAGATCACTCTGGATGGAGAGCGACTCCAGGGTCGGACAGCGATGTATCAGCATGTCCCAAAGCTTATTATACACGGCGAGACTTTCTGTAGCTGGATGTAAGGTTCAGCGTAAGTGCAACACAGAGAATGAAGCTAACCTCTGTCTCCCAGATCATTACGTCGAATATAGTATATCGGTTTCGTTGTCATCGAGAAGCTGGTGAGGTTACTGAACATAAAGACCTGCATGATGTCATTGAGCTATTTCGGTAGAGCGTTCAGGCGAACTGGCTCACAGCAGAACTAGGACTGGGCAGTCGTTCTGTAAAATCAACATGTATCTTCTGCAAATTAAGACAGCTACGGGCTGTCATAAGCCTGCACATACCAGCGTTCCCACACATGCACGAAACTCACCATCGCCGCAAAGTCCACCACATGGCATCAATCGGACTTCCCCAGAAGGCATGCCATTCGAAGCACTTGAGGGCATCCATGCTGATGGCGGCCTTTGTTACCAAGAAGGACGCCCCCGTGCACATACCCGAGCCCATCTCGTACTTGCACGGCTGACCAGGGGAGACATAGTCCGGGTATATGATCAGTTCTTGGACGTGCCGGGCTAGCGTAGGAGTATCACAGAGCATGGCAAGCGTATCCTGGCATTGGCTGTATCCGTGCAGGACTACCGATGAGTAGATTGACGGTAGTACGCGGGGATAGAGGTGGCGGGACTGTTTGCGTATCAGCGGTCGCCACTTCCTGCTGCGATGGTCGTACGACTGCTGAGACGTACCGTGTACGCAAATTGCAGTCTGTCTCCCCTTTCCTCGAGGTTGTATGCTATCTCCAGCAAGACATCCGGGGGAAGAGACTCGATGCTGGGCTGATTTCGCGGCTGTGGTCGGTCGTCATTGTGGATCCACTTAACGAGTTTGTCAAAGCCAGGCTCGACGACATTGAGCCAGAGATTCATTCGCCACGGACAGTATTCAGAGTCGTGGTGGCGGTTGCTATTCAAGAAGTGTTGTAGGACAAAGAAGAGGGCGAGATTATATTCATGGGGGTGTGAGTGTGGCCTGGGGTTAAGTATGAGGAGATGCCGAGTGAGGCGTTAGACGCGGCCCCATCATCGGTCACATCCCCGGATCGGAACGCTACACCCATGATCGCATCGAGCCGCTCATAGATCCGGTCTGCAGTATCCCTCGTCGCTCCTGCCTCAATCGGCATTCATCGTGCAGGTTTCATTACTCGTATATGCAGCAGGATATCAGCCAATCTAAACAGTACAACAAAGGCCCAAGAATCGTCGTATGACAGTTACAGGTCGTGTATACGGAATCAGTACCTGTAGACGAGAAGCCAGACGTCATGGCCATTTTTATCACGGGCGACCCAGTCAGTGACCGCGGGCACAATAAACATCGCGGGAGTAGACAGGCGACCGGAGGTAACAAGCACGGAGCATTGCAAAATAGCAAATGCGATCCGATGACAAGAGGTAGATCAAGACCTGACAATTCGTCAGCGTACGCTCACAAGACCGACCTAACAAGAAATCGGCGGAGGGAGGGGAGAAACAAAAGACGCACATCTTGTATTGGATCGTCGTGGGCTCCTTCTCGCTGGGAGCCTTGTACGTGATGGTGATATCCAGATCGCGGTTATTGCGAGCGTTGGGTGCGCATGTGAGCTGGCCTGTTATTTGCTCGCCTGAGCTGATAGTGATCGTGTCGGGGGTATAGAAGACGGTTTGCCTGCGCGATAGCATCGATCAATAGAGTACAAACCGTGAATGAGGAAAGTACGAACTTCCAGTGGGTATATTTGGCATGGGGGCCAGTGGAGAATTTGACAGGTTTGTGGCATGCTTCGAATGAGATATCGAACCACGCGAGGAATGCGTGCACATCTGATAAAATGAAATGTCGCATGAGTAATGAGGTAACATCAGTATAGTCAGACCACGTACAGTCACTTCGTGTCGCATTCAGTGTGAAAGGTGCGGTGAAGGCCAAATCTTCTTTCTTCACTGTGAGGAGGTTAAGGTGCTAATAACAGTTAAGTAATCAACGATCAACGAGAGGAAACGACTGGTTTACCTTGATGAGGCATGGGTCTGATACTACAGCCTTGAGCTCGACGGTATCGACCAAAGGCTCACGGAGGGCAATATCCTTGATGCACGAGTAGTCAAAACCGTACACGTTATCCCAGACTATCGTGGATAATCAGCTGGAGTCCCATAAAAGCATACTCCTAGTAGAACTCACAGTTGATCTTCTCCTCCTTGTAATCCATATCCTCGATCGCCGCGATGTACAAGGTGGCCTCGTCGGGGAACATCAGTCCTCCCGGCTTCAAGTACTTGTCACGGGCGAGGATGACGGTGTCCAACATGGACTCATACAGCAGGAAGTACCCCATCCATTCCGAAACGATGATATCGAACTCCTTGATCGGCAAGTCCGCCTCTTCGAGTTTGCCTTTTACAAGGGTGATAGCTAGACGAGATAACGAGTCCGACACGCGTCGCAGACGGTAGAAAACACAAAAGACTGACTGTTTGCGAAGCCATTGGCCTCAATGATTTTCTGTGCTTGGTCGATGATGTTCGACATATCGATCTACAACAACGCAAAGAAAATGCCAGATCCATGCGTTAGTCACGGCCGCGAAGCGAATAACATCGGGATGCACGCACGCCAACAACGTGTTTCGCGCCTGCCTTCGCGGCGAACATGCTCAAGATACCAGTACCGCATCCGACGTCGAGTACGGTCTTTCCTTTGAAGAGGTGTGCGTTATTGATGATGGCGCTTCGGTAGGAGCCAGTGCGGACGGTGTCCTTCAACATCTCCTCGTGGATGCCTGCAAACGAAGGCTTGAGCCACTATATAGAGCAGTCCGTATAAACATGATTTACTCACCGAAATGCGCGTACGAGTCGGCATAGCTTCAACGTTTGATAAACATCCACGATCTCGTCTCTTCAAACCAGAATCGAACAAACTCACTAATCTCTCGAAGTCATGTTCTCCACCTCTGGGAGAGTATCCACGTTCATCGTTGAAGGTCCTGCTGTCGACATTTTGACTGCAAATTCTAAGATAGCAATACGATATGTAGAGGGCAGAGATAGATGAGCGCAAAGCGAGACGAGTTTTAGGTGGACGACAGTGGCAAAGGAAAATGGTGGCAGAAGCTCTGAAATCTGAGCGCGATCTACCAAAAAATATTGCCACGTGCTGCCCGATCTCCCGATCACACAATTTGGGCGCCTGACAGCTCGTTATTATCAGCGGGATGGTGCTGCCACCACGGATTGTGGATCACCGAGTTTGTTAGACATGCATTGGGTGTGTGGTACAAGGGAGTATATAAGTAGTAGCAGGCAGGTACCAGTAATGACATCAGAAACGCTACCTGGCTAAGCATACTGAAGTTGCCCTGCGTCAGAGACAAACATTTACACATCGACATACAGTGACTAGTATTACGCGGCGGCCGCTGGATATCCTATTGGTTGTATAAACTTTGTGATACAGTTGCCACTGCTATCTGAGCATATAGTCCCACGGTCTCCAAAATGCGTGAGCGGACGACCTCTCCAAACAGATGCTCGGCAATTCCATACGTGGCCAATCCTCTTGCTGGTCTTGGAAGATGACGAAGGGCACGAGTTGTCCAAAGTCTTCGATCCGCGATTGCATAGAGAAGAACGACTCATCGCTAACGCGACCGGCGCCACCTATCAGCTGGCCGCGCATCACGCGTAATGTCTCGACAGGATGTTCGCTGTCTTGTCGCACCTTCAGGAAGTTGAGGAGCATACTAGGAGGGCATTCACCGTGAGTGCGTATTTGAAGATCCGTGAGGAAGGGGAAGAGCGACTTTTTGTTTATTAACGTGAACCACTCCCGGAAATTATCGACGAGAACCAGTTTCTTCACTTTCGTCATCGTCCGTAACTTGTCGACCCAGTTAGGTTCGAACATCATGATTGCGTCCCAAGGCCACAATTCGACTATCTGCGAACAATTCGACCGGACGGCGTAACGTAGCAGAAACGGTTCGTAATTTGATGGCATATGGACACTGAAGGAACTGTGACCATCGGTTCCGACGACGTGGCAGGAGTTGGCGATGAAGAGTCGTGAAACCGGAAGGAGACACCGTTCAGGGTCTGGGAAAAGGCGAGGGAAATACATGTCCCCTGGTGATGCATAATACTTCGCATAGCCTGCGCGCAATCTGAGTTTCGTCTCGATCAGCTCTCCGAGGAAGTTTCGAGGTGGGTAGTGCGGATTTGGAAGCCTATCCCAGCGGACTGAGATCCTCCGCAAGTTCGGCATTTCAATGGGCGGTAGGTTGTCGAATTCATCCGAGTCTTCACTGTGTGCCCAAGTGTTGTCGGCGAATATCAGATCTTCGAGACCAGAATTCTGCGACATCAGTGCATGGATACCTATCACGCCGTCAACGTCCAGTATAGAGTGCATTATTACCAGGTGGCGTAGACTCCGGATTGGGGACCGGGACCAGTCAGATACGAAGCTCATATTCACACATAGTGTGTGTAAGCGAGGGGATTTCAACCCGCGGAAAAATTCTGGGCGCCTGCGCGAACAAGTTGTGACCAGTGTTTCCAAATTGCAATCACTGGTCCTGGAAGCAGAAATAATGGCAGAGAGGAGGTCATGACCAGAAAGACACTGCAGACGGAGATCGCGTATTCTGTATGCATGCGCTGCGAGCTTCTGCGTGAAAGCCACTGAGAAGTCCGTGTCACAGAGATTGCCATCCTCATCGCGAATAGGAGGGATGGTTATCGATAATGAGAGCTTGCCGGAACGCTCCAAACTCAGCGAGAAGACGTTTTGTGAGCCGGTGCTGTCAGAAATATACACATATTCCCATAGAGTCGGAGTCTTCATGGCTGTCTCTCTCCAGTATCGGCAAACCGACTGGACCATCGGCCACGGGTAAGGCACAAATTCGTCCCGAAAATTCGCTGCAGGCAGTCCTATCTTGAGGTGTTCAAATATGATACCTAGGAGCTCCGGTGGTAGGCGGTTGACGGGGGTCAGATGGTTATATACAGTATCAACGGTTCCTAGGATGATTTTGAGTTGTTGTCGTATGTCTTGGACCTGGAATAGTGAGTTATATGACTGTAGACCATTTTTCTGAGAAGAATACCTTCAGAAGATTGACACTGCGTTGTACACTGCGACTACAGCTTCGAGTAAGCCATTATTGCCAGCAAAGCGCAGTGTGGACCGGAAGACTTACTGGCCTAGGTTATCCCCTGATGCGAGCCATGCCACACTATTCCGAAGATACTCTAGAGCAGCGTCCGTTTTGTCGAAGGTCGAGTCCGAGTCGAACGGCGCATGTACTACCGAAGTCATGACTCGTCGGACTTGTCAGTACAGTAAGTACTGCGTTGCGTGAGGAAATAAACTTCCGCGCGTAAGTAGTGGATCTAAAAAAACAGTTAGTACATCGTCAATAAACATGAAACACCACATTTCAATCGTACCTTCAAGTTACTGCAGAGTCGGAGGATTGAACGTCGAGACGGTGAGTCGACGTCCAATTCAAAACTGCAGACATGACGTGTGCGAGACAAAGCGTGCTAAGCGCCGTTCAACGGGACAGGGCTGGCAGAGGCGATCACTGGCAAACGAACTTGCACTCGCTCCCGCCAGCTGCAGTGTCGGAAGAGTCTGACCACGAGGATATCTGAGCCTAAAAATAGATAGAATGGGGACGGATATCCTCTAGTGATGGTCGTTACAATAAGTGAGTAACTCATTCAAAAAACCAAGGAACCTAACACTTACGAATGTTCGCGGCCCCCCTCAGTGATGCCTTCGATGGGCAACTTGTAATCGGATCTGGCTGGCGAGTCTACCCATACTACGTAGCCTTCTAGGGATACTTACGCCGTGCACAAAGCTGTTGGCCAGTGTACCAAAGGCGCGAAGGTCTGCAACTACGTGCACCCGACATGTGGTTGATACCACTACTCATCACTACTTCACAGAGGTTTATTGAACAGAACATCGACAGCAGGCCCAGCTGTGAACGCAGCACCTGTGGATCATATGAGAGGTGAGTACCCTTGTTTTCTCAGGCCGCCGTGAGAGTACTTATCCGCTTTGCAGGCCCATCAATCCTCGCGCCGGATTCATACTGTATGCTTCGTCCAAAAGCACCTGGCGCGTCCGTTCTCTTCGTCTCTTGCCAGCTGTAGCTGAGCCAGTGAAAACGACTGATGGTAAGGAAGCTTAAGAGGGAGATAAGCACGATTTGTGGCCAGCCGCCCAGCTTCGCCATCTTCCTAGCCCGTACTACTCGCGTCAAGTTGCTTACGTCGTGGTATGGCTCAAGCAAGAACCGATATAAGGTGTGTGGCAAAATCTGCAGTCCGCCAGACTGGTATATTCCTTTCTCTGCTCCTCTGCTCAACCCAAACATCTTCCTCAACCATGGTTTTGAAACTGTACGGCAACTTTAGGGCTACCTGCACTCAACGTGTCCTGGTTACGCTCAAAGAGAAGAACGTTCCCTACGAGCTGATCAACATCGACCTTATGAATGGAGAGCAAAAGACGTCCGCGTACATGGAGAAGCAGCCGTTCGGACAGATCCCGTACGTCGACGATGACGGTTTCATTCTCTTTGAGAGTGTGGCAATCTGCAAGTACATCGCGACAAAGTATCGCAGCAGTGGCACACCGCTTGTTCCCGATCCGAATGACTTCGAGGCTTATGGTCGCTTCGAGCAAGCGTGCTTGATTGAAGCTGCCGAGTTTTATCCATTTGCGAGCACTCTGGCCCGGCAGCACTTCGGTAAACTGTGAGTCAAATATAGTTGTATGAAGGGGAAGTAATAGACATAGGTACTTATTCATTATGCTAGTTTCCGTGGCGTAGAGCCCGATGCAAAAATCGTCGCAGAGAACGTCGAGAAACTTACCGCCAAACTCGACGGATATGAGGTCATTCTTAAGAAACAAAAGTACCTCGCTGGCGACGTGAGCTTTTCAGTCATTCACTCCTCCGGACCCGTGCCTAACTACAATCCCATTTGCGCTACATAGAGTATCACAGTTGCAGACCTTGCTCATCTGCCCAATGGCACAGTCATCGGTGCATCCGGGATTAAATTGCTGGATGACGCTGAGCGGTGGCCCAACGTCGCGCGGTTAGTATGCTTCCTTCAAGCTATCAATGCATCGAATACAACTGACAAACATATCAGGTGGTGGAAAGACATTTCATCGCGCCCGACCTGGCAGGATGTGTCTGGCCTTAAGGCGTAACACAATGACTTTACTTAAGCTAGAACCACTGTCTGTCGTGACTGGTAGCGTCTATCCTGGAATTTTTCGTCATATGTTTTAACAGTTTCCGTGCGTCACATTTTCAAGTACTACTATTGTTTGTTGCCGCGTTCCTCCAGCTAGAATGATTGCAATTGCAGATATTACCGGCGAAAGAGCAGGTAGAATACTGAGAGGTGCGAAAGGAAAGCGAGGCGAGTTTTATACGAACGGCGGTGGCCAAAAGATGATTGCTGAAATCTGAGCACAACAGTCGTAGTCTCCTCGAGGCAGAGTAGACGGATTCAATCTTCGCAAGCTCACCATCATCTGTCTGAATATGCCATAGAGAGTCGCGATGTTGGCCGCCACTAAACATCAGCAACTTCCAGAGAGCCCCGTGGGCCTTCGATAAATAGAATTGCGGCGGCAACCACTAGTAGCTGAGCGGTAGCCATAAGTACACAAACTCATTCAACAGCCCAAGCCATCCAATGCGAGTGTTCAGAAGAATCGTTCAAGCAGACCTCAGGCAGCTCCATCCGGGGCGGATGAGCTGTCGGGTCATCAAAAATGACTTGTCGAACAACACTCTCGAACACCGCGGCATTCTCTTCACAGAAAGTGAATGACTCCAATGCCTCGCACGTGGGAGAATCAAGGACAACACGGAGTGTATCAATGGGACAACCACCACTTGCCCTCGACTCCAAGAAGCCCATAATTGGCGATGCATCCGGGAGATGACGGACGTGCAGCTGAAGATTTGACAGGGAAGGCAAGAGGAGATATTCGGAGATGAAGTCGAGCCATGCAGGGATGTCGTGGAGGAGGACGAGCTTCGTCACATCCCCCAGTATACCCAACGCTGTGCGCCAGTGACGCGGCATCCGAGACTCGTTGAATATCTCGACATGGTTTGAAAGATGCAGGGTCATATGATCACTCCATAGCCAGAGCTCGTGAATACGAGGATAATCGGTCTCCTGGGAATATCTCTGAAGGAACTTTTGGGGCACTGGGTCCGTATGGAACGCAAAGGCGGAGCGGCCGTTGGTACCGACGACATAACCTTCGTTCCCGAGGAAAAGTCTATGCGATGGAGAGAAGCAAGGAGCTTCGGGAGGAAATAACCGATGAAGGGATCCCGCATCTATATGCGCATAGAGTTTGGCGTGGTCTGGCTCGAGGTGCAATGTTGTCTCTACCAAGTACTTCAGCGATATCGAGTTGTCTCGAGTGGTAATAGAAATCCTCTTCAAGTGAGGCATATTAAGCACCGTCAACGTTTCAACAGCAGACAGGTCGTCGTCAACCTCCCCTTCATTACTACCCTCGAGGACAAGATCTTCCAGGTGGGAGTTCATGAGTAGGAGTGTATGGAGAGCAAGGAGAGAGTTGTTATTGAACACCTGATTTGTCAGTACGAGGTGCCGTAAGGTATGAAAAGGCGCGGTCGCCCATCCCGTGTATTCGCTCACGCACAGCGTTTGCAGGCGGGGCGGCGTCCTCCAGTCATCGAAGAGACTAGTAGAAGGCTCAGCGACGCTGCTAAGGCGATCCAGAACCAGGACTTCCAGCTTGGATCCGCTGGACCCGGAAGCAAATAGATCCAGAATCTTCCGCTGCAAGTAGCGGTGCAATCGTACTTCGCGAATGCGTGATACGATAGGCAGCAAGTCATCCGAGAGCGACGTCCCAAACATGTATCCATGTAGATGGCCAGCAGTGTTGTTGATGGCTATGGTTAATGGAAGGGCACCAGATCTTTCGAAGCTAGTTGAGATTATGTCCTCTCGATCCTCGCGGTGAGATGAAGAATAATGCCTCTTTCGCACGCATATATAGCTCCAAAGGGCGGGTGTTCGTATGGCAATAGATCGCCAGCGTCGACAAACCGAATGGATGTTTGGCCACGGGCAATTTAAAGGTTCAATCCCAAGCTTCATGGATCGCGGAGAATCCATTGTATGCTCGAAGATCGCACCCAGGAGCTCCGGAGGTAGGCGATTGACAGGCAACAGCTTGTTGTACAATGTTAGAACGTTGCGAAGGGCACTAGCAGCCTGCATCGTTGTTCCTTGTACCTGTCGGCGCGAACCCAATTAGTAAACCCTTAGGACGTAATCTTGGAGACATACTTTCTCAATATCGACGCTCACCCGAAACCGGACTGGGCTCGGGTCAGAACAGTCGTCGACGATTTTGTCAGACGGTTCAGGCAATGAGCCGGTCGTGGAAAGTGTGAGGTCCCGTACTGTATATAGATTCCGCACAATACCCTTCGCTTGTTGTAACATTTGCGAAATCTAATGAACAATGATTAGTTAACTCCTACTCGGGTAAGAATACACGTCACGTACAACCTCTGGGCCGAGCTCGTAGGTGGCACTGCAGGAACGGTCAGTCTTAAATCGACGGTGGTCGACGCACGAGGGCGAGGGTATGACTTACTAGCCTAAGTTATCGCCTATGGCGAGCCATTCAGAACTGTCGCTTAAGTATTGCAGAGCCGCGACCATCTTGAATATACTGAATTCGAACGGGGCGGAAGCCATCGTGCGAGTGATGGTATAGCTGTGATGTGGTAAAGCAAGAAATGTGAGAGAGTCGCTACGTATTTATATGCGTTGAGCATTTCGGCGTCATTTTGCAATTCAGATTGGCAGCAAGTCTATAAGGCACATACAGACCAAACCCAGCCCATCGGGTGTCTTCAGCGTCCGAGGCAGGCGTTTTCTTGATAACCACGTAGACGCGATACTGGCATGGAAACAACTGACAAGCAGTCAGAATTTGTGGCGACCAAACCGCGGATAGCGGTGAGAGGACAGCCGCCTTCTAAATCTCACAGCAGCGCTTCGCGCAGCTGTATGGCTGGCACGTCGCATATCCTACGACCGCCATTTCCAGGTGCATAGGCGAAAGTCAACAACCGGACGGAGGGGCTGAATAGCGTTCACCCTGAAAATAACAGCGTCACCTGAACTATATCGATTAGTATCCTGCGCATCAGACATGGAACTTCGAGTGCTCACCTCTCTGACAAACCTGACGCTGTAAACATTACAAAAATCAAGTGAGCGTGGAATATCATAAGCATTATTTTGTTGAAACATAGTGTATGCCAGACCAGTACTTGATGGGATTCATCGACCGTCCTTTCGACGCCGCCCACTCTCGAAGGTCTCAACTACCTCAAGCAGCAACCAAAACCAACTGCTTCTGACTCCCACTCCTAACAACGACGAACCTCCCATCCAACAGATCCTCCTCTTTGAGCGTATCCCCAAAATTCTGCACACGCTCGTTGTTCACGTACAGACCCTTCGCTTCGACCAGACGTTTCGCTTCCGCTATACCAAAAGGAAAGAAATGAGGAGGTTGGTCGATATGAGTATATGAGTACGCACAATTAGAAGACACAAGCTTTGCTTGAACCGCAAGTTTCGGTACAGGCGTGCCCAACAGCTCTTCTCGTGGTATGATGCGGAGGCGAGAGTCCCCGGCGAGGCTCTCTAGTATATCTTCGGTCTTCACTGTTGAGTAGTCGCTCTCGTAGAGCACTTTCGATGCGATTTGGGCTTTGAGCATGGCGGGTTCTGATCAAGTTTAGTTAAACGATAGGCCATGAAGGGATGGTGAATAGGAAAAATGAGTACTTACTGCCGTGCACCAGCTCTGTGACTTCTTGTGCCAGGAGTTGCTGTGCGGAACGTGCCTCCTTGTTGGTCTGACAAAGCATGTTAGCATACATACACGGACAATCAATGGGAAAGTTAGCACGTACCTCATGTGCAGCCAACGCCGCCTCAGCCTCACTCAACGGCACGAGCGTGAACATCCTCAAATACTGTCCAACATGCGAATCCGGTGTCCTTAGCCAGAACTAAAGAAAAAGAAACATACGCATGAGCCTCTCTCTTTCGTCCGACGACATGCGAGTAAAATAATGGATACGTACCTGGTAGAAATCAAACACACTCGTCACCCGCTCGTCCAACGCGACCGCGTTCCCCGCGCTCTTCCCAAACTTCTGACCCGACGGAGTCGTCAACAATGGCGTCGTCACCGCAAACACTTCCTTCTCTTTCTCCTTCCCCTCTCCGCTCTTATCATTCCCACCTGGCCGTTGACGATGATGATCCAACTTATGTATCAGCTCAATCCCCGCCACGATATTCCCCCACTGATCCGACCCTCCCACCTGGATCGTACACCCCTCTCTCTGGTTCAACACGTAGAAGTCATAAGCTTGCAGGAGCTGGTACGTGAATTCGGTGAAGGAGATGCCTTGTTGGGATGCTAGGCGGGTTTGCACGCTATGAAACGGAGGTTAAAGTAAGTTAAGATGAAGGGCACGTAGGGTGCAGAGGACGGGATACCATGCCTTTCCCTGGCGATCATCGAGTTTACACGTGCATGCAGGCCTACTGTGCGTAAGAACTCGAGGAGACCGACGCCTTGGAGCCACTGGAGGTTGTTCAATACAGTCGGAGGTTCCAACTTGCCGGTTGACTCGATGATGTCGTTGGGCTTGTCTGAAGTAGATGAAGCTCTTGAGTGCACATATCGGAGGGCTCCGGTAAAGAACTTCGTGATGGCGTCGCTGAGGTGTTGGACGTTTGATTGGACGACTGTGGTGTCTGAGAGAGGACGTTCTGTGTCTCGACCTGAGGGGTCGCCAACAAGGCCAGTAGCACCACCAATCTATTGACGTAGATAGGTCAACTTAACACCTTCTGTCTGTCTGCATTTGTGTGAACGCACCAGAGGAACGACTTTATGTCCCGCCAACTGAAAATGAAGCAAACACAGCAGAGGAAGCAGGTGCCCGACGTGTAAATACTTCGCCGTCGGGTCCACACCCGCATACACCGCCTGCGGCGTCCTCAACGCGTTCTTCAACCGGTCTGCACTTCCGAAACCACGTATAAACATCTCGAACGCGTCGCTTACGGACCCAGAACACACGCACCTGGATACCTGGGATATGAGACCCCTTGCGTGTAGTTCGTCTAGGACGTCATGTTTTGTATGTGTGAAACGGACGGAGGTGAATAATGCGGGGAGATTTCGTTGTTGGATGTGCGAGCGTGTTCGTACGAGGGTGCGGTGTAATTTGAGCATACCCGCGATGTGGTCGAGAGACAAGTCGAAGGCACGAGCAGAAGCGCGTTATTGACCGTGGGAAAATGACATGATGACTGCAGTGTGAGGTTCAACCATCCTTGCGTTTTATTCCAGTCAAATGACTATGTATATGTATACGTATGCGTTGTAGTCCGTAGTAAAATCTAGGTTGACATTCGATACATACAGTGGATAACAGATATCTATAACTACAGCCTGAGTGACATCGCGTGAAATACATCGAACTTGAATACTGTCAGATCCGACCCGTCCAAGTCTCGTCTTCTGAGTCCCCATATCTATAGCATACATACAAAAAATACCCCAGCATTATCGTCAAACATGTTTGAGCCGTACAAGATGGCATCCGAGCTGCAAATGCGAGGATAAGTAGCTGTACTTACTTATCGAATGATGAATGTTCTCTAAGCTGACAAGATGAATTGCAGCTTCCAGAGGATAAGCCGTACCCCCGGGTGTACGCCCCTCTATGTGGAAGCTGCTATATCATCTTGTCTGCAGAGAGATCGTCCATACATTGAGAGAAGCGCAGTAAGGGGAAGGAGAGGGAGGTAATGGTGGTGCTCGTCACAGAGTGCTTGCAAAATCCACTGCTCGAGGGGGTGTATAAGTATGCCAGTGAGCGGCTGATCTGTACAAGATAATGGAGAAGAAGTCGCAGAGAGTACGTACGAATACACGGTAATGAGATAGCGGAGTGGTCATAGGGCGTATCAGCTGGGAGTTATGGGCGCATAGGAGATTCTGGGCCTATGGAATATGGATACATAAGACATGTGCCAAGAATATACATGGGTATGGGTAATAGAGTGCGAATGGAAAAATCAGGGATGGGTCCAGGAGAAATAACAAAACTGACACTAAGGATTATCCTTGGTGTCGACATTAACGAAGGGGAGGATCGGGAACGGGTATCGAACTGTATCAAAGTTTATAACTGCTCTTAGCCGCAGATGCCTTCATCGATGATCTGGCCGCATCGCGAACAGTACACTCTCCGGTCGAGAAGACAAAGCCCGACTCCGAGGGGGAACCAGAAAATCGCAGCAAGTACACCTAATATCACACGCATACAGTCAGCGTCGAGTTGAAATCGAAGGGAGCTGAGGTGACGTACCTAATACACCGAACTTCGAGCGCGCTATGTGCCCCTGCTGGAGACAAACCATCTGCGGATGGTCCGGAGGGAGCAACGAAGCTACTACCTCTCCCGTTAAGGGATTACGGTAGTTGTAAACAGTAGTAGCAGGCATACTGGGTATGCTGCCGAATTGTGGTGGAGGGCCGGCGGGCGGCGAGTATGTCTGTGGGTGCTCGCCTTCAGGTTGGACTTTGACGTCCTTTGCATCTGTTGTACCTGCTGGTACATAGGGGCCTGCGGCTGAGAGGTTGTGAGCATGAAGTTCGTCGTAGGAGGGAGAGTAGAACGTACAGTGAGCCTCGCTCATGACCACAGCATCGTAAGTTGGTGGTTGATCGTTTGACTGAACCTTTATAGCACACAACACATGAGTATACACGTTCGCAGTCTAAAGTTCAAGAACGAGGGTCACTCACCATATCGTCGTTTGTAGGAGAAGTGTCTAGGTAGTCTCCGTGTGCGATCATGGGTATTTAAGGGGGACGTGGAAGTACGGAAGGAAGCTGCGGTGCATTGCTGCGGGACAGTCAGCAGAGGAGTGTACCTGTGGAAGAGTCGAGTACATTGTGGATGAAGTGCTTGGAGCGAAATTGGCCCGCAGCCAATGTGGCGGTGCGCGTCGAAAAGAGCGCCAATGCCCGACCCCGCTGCGGACACGTCGGCCGTGGGGGCGGGGCGCCCAACTGAACTTTTGACTGCGACGTCCACTATGGCTATGTAACAGTTAACTGTAATACTTGGATGGTCAGAATCCAGAGGCAGGAGACCAGTAAGGTTAGTATTTACTCGTTCATGGACCACAAGTATGCGCCGCTGACCACTAACATAGCATGATTTATAGCCTTGGGCATACTTACAGAGAACATATCGGTCAAATGCCATGTTCGGTACAACTCAAAATCGGAAGCTCGACACGATTAACAATTCGTCTGAAGAACCGTACACTAAATCGCTCGAGGCATGAAATTCTCGTAGGCATGAAGGGATATAAGTGCCCGTCTCAATTTCTGCGCCGCAGTAACAGATCTACACTCTACACTCACACTGTAGACGCAGATTCTGGCGGTGTGCGTCTCATACGAATCATGATGCATGATGAGCAGAGTTTTCAGCGGTAACGCGAGCTGGACCCGAGGACTTCCTTGGAATGAAACAAAGGTGAAACATAACATTGACTGTGCGCTGACGGTCTTGATCCATAGCATCGGCGAGTGTACGGACGCCTGGTTTGGGGCTCGGCCAGCACCTGCATATAAATGCATATCAATTAGCATGTGGTACTAATCCTAGCAGGTCACTCACTGTCCGCTCGCCCTACAGTATCTCTCGAACAGAGGATGTTCCTTCCCGACGCGCCGTGCCTCAGTAGTCACTTGCAAGACACGATGATTTTGGACGCCTTCGCCCGCGGCCCGCTCATATGTGAAACAGCTCTTTGGGGTGGGTGTGTATAGTCGAACAGGAAGCTTTCTATCTTGCAAGACTACTAACTATTGGGCCTGCAGGATTGTTTTCTTGTCTCATTGCATTTGTATGTCTCCTATGGATGTAAGCGTTTTAGTTGTACTCAACAACAACCAGACGTTTGCTCACCACTACTATATAGGAGGGATACTCTGCCAGCTAGAAGAGTCATGTTTGCTCTGTGCCTGGCCATGTACACCATGGCGACTGTGCACTGGGGCCTCACATTTGGCTGGTGGAGAACTGCGTCTCAGAAAAACGCAGAAAGATTCTCGTCGATCGTCCTAGGCGCATCTCGAAATTACTCTGCTTATGCTGCTGTGTGTGGCGTATTCGACACAGGCGAACTCGACCCTATCCACATAGGCGATGTCGACCCCAGCATGAATCACGGCGATTCTTACTGGCTGGACTTCTCCTCTCCTCCACCCTGTGCCCCAGCGTCCATGCTAACGACTAACGTGCGTAGTTTCCACGATGTCTGACTTACAACTCCTATCCGACTTCGTTGATATATATATAGGTCATCCTAAGCGACGCAGTCGTGCTTTTCAGAGCATGCGCGATATGGAGCCACAAACGCACAATAAATATAATCTCCGTCGTATTATTTACGCTTCTACTCGGTGAGCCGTCAGTCTATATAGCGATAAAGAGAACTCATTGTCTTGGACCTCAAGTCTCCTCTGGCCTCAATCTGTGGCACTCCTGCTCGGGAGTCGAATTCACTTTTGAAGGACTTGGAAACCCCGACTCGGGCTGCCCCTTTTGCGATAAGCTCTGGGGATTACCTGCAGTGTGCACATCTCTTGTTTTAAATATCTGGGCGACTGCTGCCATCGGGTGTAAAGCATGGTGCGCCATCTACCCTTCTAGTCTCCTTGGTAGCTTCTCGCTAATTGCGGCTCGGATGATTTCCTCGGAGGTGTATAGGGCACACAAGCGTGTCATCAAAACTTACCTCTCTACAGGAAACACGCGAACTCGAGCTGAGAAAGTTCTAGCTCTACTCGTCGACTCAGGAGCTCTCTACTCCGCGCTCTGGGTAAGTTTTCCTTGATCTTAGTCATTATACAACCATGCCTAACGCACTATTTGATCATCTTTCAATCAGGCATTCTTGATGATAGTTATGCTTACCTTACCATGGGCCGCCACATACCTCCAGATTGCAAGCCTCGTGCAACTAGTGGTACGCGACATGCCCGTTTACATCTTGTTGACCCAAACCCACGCTGATGAAGCTGTGTGATAGGGCATGTACCCCACGATACTGGTCATTGCCATCTCGATGGAAAATTTCATGGGCAGTGAGACAATACGGACGCTTCACATTCTCACTCAGCACAGCTATCCGTCTGGGAGCGTCACCGAGCATCATTTTCGAGTCAATAGGCATACCGTGATGTTCGACGAGGGCGCGAATTCTTCAAGTTCACCCTCTGTCGTCGAATTGCACGCAATCGCAGATTTGGGAGGCGTCAAACCCGAATTGGCGTAGGCTTTGATATAAAGTGGCGGTATGTTAAGTGAACCATTGTGGAGTTACGACGTTGATCAATCAAAGCTCCTTTGCTTTTGTCTTATAATGTTTGCCTTAGCATTTCTACCACAGTGGTTATTACGATTGCTATATATACTCCACTAGATTTCATCTACTATCCCCCGGGTCGCAAGCTATCGAGGATCGACCGTATCTGCCGACCACTGGCCACAGGTGGTTTGTAGGCAATTATTTGCTTTATCCATAGCTTTGTGGGAGCCTAATTCACATTGCACAACATCTGCTAATCGACACGGCTCCCGCGACTCGCGGTTGCACAAACCCTGGGGAAGTTCGTCTCGTCTCAGCCCAGCCGTGGCCAGTTGCAGTGCGCGTCAATCGCGGCATTCGATACGCCGCCCTTCGCCTCTGCATCTCTCCGACCAGCAAGATGATGTAGCCAGCAATGGTGAGAGGATCGGGATGCTCACTAGATCTGTAGTAGCTTTACGTTCATTCTAACACTGACCACGCATCCTCCCAGGTTTAGGGGTAGTTCGAAGCGTGCATACGCAATGCCCTTTGACAAGAGTTACTAAGACTCTCGCGTTACTCGGCCCCCGTCCGACGAAGACCTATCTAGACTCAAACCCGTTCATCACAATTGTGATACCTGTTGCAGTTACCTGTCTGTAAGATGATCATGATAGAGATGGGGAGCGAATTCTGTGCCACCACTTGACGTGGATGCAGCAAAACTGGAGGTCGTACGTCACACGTCTATCATTAGATTAGAGGTGCACTGATCTTCTGCAACCAACATCCGACGAAAGTTACGTATCATCGGTGGTTCAACATGTTCCTATTTATCACTAGCTTTCAGGTATCGTGTTTCCCGCAGACTGATAGGTGGCCCCTTCGTATCCTCGCGTCCAGCATGTCCTTTACCTGCGTCTTAGATGCCTTGGAAGAAACCAAGGGCCTGGGTGCGTTCGCCCGAGGTCCTCTCATCAGCGAAACTATCCTGTGGGGTGAGTGTACGCGTTTGGGTTCAGGGTGATCTTACTATTATCGCGGCTGACCGTTTCTTGTCAACCCATAGGGCTGTTCTCGTGTCTAATGGCATTTTCCTGCTTTCTATGGACGTTAGTATCTTCAGGCTCACCTGGAATATGGTTCTGATCATCGTTCCAGGCGAGACAGTCCACATAGCAGGGCCAGAAAGATTATGATCGCCGTCTGCATGTTCATGTACGCGATGGCAACTGCACACTGGGGTCTGACGTTTGGCTGGTGGCGAAAAGCGTCCAGAAGGAACGAAGACAGTTACTTAGGTAGTATCCGCAGCATTTCGGCCGGCGATTCAAACTATACTGCTGTGTGCGCCGCACGCGATGACGAAGATCTCATCGCGGCAGGTCTTGGTGATTCTTACTATCTGACACTCTCTTCTCCACCCGTTTGTGCTCCAGAGTCCATCTTGATGATCAATGTGCGTAGGAATGTTAGCCATTCATGTCACATCTAGTGCTCATTAGTCATTACTGACTGTTATTCTTACTGCAGGTCATTCTCAGTGACGCAATCGTACTTTTCAGGGCATGCACCATATGGGGCCGGAAACGCGTGACAACCGGTGTGTCCATAACACTGTTTGCTTTTCTCCTTAGTGAGTAAATAACATTCTTTAGTCTGCTACCCATAAATGCTCACTTTTCGGTCGTAAGTTGCTGCAGGAGTCAATATCTGGTCGTCCTGCGGTTTCAGTTCAATTTGTACGTTTTGTGGTCCCGTCGGTTTACCTGCAGCTTGCATGTCCTTCATGTTGAACGTATGGGCGACTGCTATCATTGCATATAAGGCTTGGTAAGCCGTCTAAAGTCTTTCACCAAACACAACGTCAATGCCTCCGTGTGTAGGGCGCATAAGCGTGTCATCAAGAGCTATCTCACCACAGGAAGTACTCGCACTCGTGCCGAGAGGCTGCTGGGTCTCTTCGTCGATTC
This sequence comes from Irpex sp. Y119-03, assembly GCA_037042295.1. Taxonomy (NCBI): domain Eukaryota; kingdom Fungi; phylum Basidiomycota; class Agaricomycetes; order Polyporales; family Irpicaceae; genus Irpex; species Irpex sp. Y119-03. The sequence goes on from JAXQKB010000021.1 coordinate 57,765, forward strand.
TGGTGCACTGTATTCCGCGCTATGGGTAACTTTTCCACCTCATATTCCATGATTCCTTGAATAACGTCGTCTGACTTCTCAAGGCATTTTTGGTAGCAAGCTTACTGCCTGTACCTGCGGTTAATATGTATCTTCAAACCACCAACCTCGTTCAACTTGTAGTACGTAACGTCTTCTTTTAATACGCCCGTCATTGACCTAGTGCGCAGGCTAATAGAACGTTCTACAGGGCATGTACCCTACGCTGCTTGTTGTCGCCATCTCGATAGAGAGGTTACTAGGCAGCGAGGTAGTATGCACAGTTCATAGTCTTATCCAGAACACCCCCCCTCCCGTACGACTTCCCGTACGACCTGTACAAGCATATGAACACACTGTCATGTTCGATGACGCTGCGAATTCTTCAATACCCACAGCCATCGAGTTGCGTTCGATCCCAAGTATCTGTGAACCGGAGGTTAAACGTGGTTTAGTGTAGCAGGCTTTGAGCTTTGTGATAAGCTTCCGGTATGTCAAGTGCATCAACACAGCAGTTCAACGTTAACATTCAACATTGACTAGTAGCTCCTCCGGTTCTGTTTCGACCGGTTGCTCTATTTCTACACAGATGCCGATGTGACGTAATGTATATGCTCCTCTGCAATTAGTGTTGGCTGTAGGGTAGAGGTTTAACGAACCAACAAAAGTTGATAGCGACAACGCAACCACAAGCTGACCGCTATCGTTCGTAAAGGGAGCTTCCATAAACTTTAGGGTGATCGGCACCCGTTGGCGACGGAAGATGGTATGTGCAGTAAACAGCCTGAGGAAAGGCTGAGCGTTCGGTGATGCTCCCTCACTCATGGCTTGGCGGTAGTCATGGCTCTTGAGCCGGTTCAGGTGAGTGCCAAATAATCGTCGATTCCTTGCGTCTGTGCTGATGTAGCGCTCACAACATCTCCGGTCCTTAGGGATCATAGTGAACAGAGTTTATTGCCTCCACTCAACACGGACATCAGTATTGCGAAAGATTGAAAATAGCATTGAAAGATCGCATAGCCTCGTATTGACATGTTCGATACACAGGATCGTAGCCAGATATAGACGACTTATATAGGACCAAGACTTCCACCATCATTGACCAGTCCTTCTTGTCGTGGTACGCCGGCGTCATATACACCTCCCACACGCATTCACACATCTTCCCGGATTGAAGATGTCCTTTTCTATAAGGCCCCCCAGAATCTCTTGCCTTGGATATAGCTTGACGAAAACCAGCGCTTTGGATGCATTCATTCGAGGTCCGCTTATGTGCGAGACGGTACTTTGGGGTGAGTCTATGAGTCTACACATAAGCGTGCCAAACTCCCTGACCATTACCTGGGCTCTTTTTCAGGACTATTTTCATGTCTGATAGTATTCTCATGCTTCTTGTGGATGTGAGTATTTGATTGATGCAACTTACACTCGGCTCAGTTACCTACCGCAATATCAGGCGGGACTGTCCACATAGCAGACCCAGAAAGGTCATGATCGCCATCTGCCTGCTTATGTACGCGATGGCGACCGCACACTGGGGAATACTGTTTGGCTGGTGGAGAAAGGCATCTATGTCGAATGAAGCAAAATTTCTGGAAAGCATACAGAGCCTATTAGGAAGCAGCTCTGACTATATTGCCGAGTGTGCCATGGAAGATTCTATCGAAATCATCGGGGCAAGTCCTAGCAATCCTTCCAATCCTTTGGGCGTCGCTTTACCAACCTGTGCTCCGGCTTCCACGGTTACGGTCAATGTGCGTAGAGACTCTGGCACCTTGAGTACTTACTCACCTTCTCACCGTTCATCGAACGTTTATCATCCAGATCATTCTAAGCGACGCAATCGTGCTTTTTAGAGCATGTACGATATGGAGCCAGAAGTGCGCGATAAAGGCTGTCTCGGTCATTTTATTTGTATTTCTACTTGGTGAGTGAGCAAAATATAACGAACATATCATACAAGTAAACTCAGCTTGGTATTATAAGCTGCCTCAATCGTCAATCTCTGGTCATCCTGCACTATCTCTAGTGGTCCCTGTGCGTTCTGTAGTGATTTCTTTGGATTGCCCGCAATTGGTATGTCGCTCATGGTAAACCTATGGGCGACGGCTACCATCGGACTTAAGGCTTGGTGCGCCGTTTTGACTTTAATTATCCCGGATTCAAGTTATCTAGACAGTCCCTAACCATGTAACCTTGGCCCGGTTATTGCTTCATATATAGGACCCACAAGCGTGCTGTCAAGAACTATCTCACTACAGGGAACACTCAAACTCGCGCTGAGAAACTTCTAGCCTTATTTGTTGATTCTGGAGTATTGTACTCTGCATTATGGGTACCTCTATCCTCTGAACTGGTATCATTCTCCCACAATAACTCTTGGATTTATCTTGAAGGTATTCCTGGTAGCGGGGTTTATTGCTACACCATTGGTTCCTTTATTTTTCCAAACCACAAGCCTCGTTCAACTAGTGGTACGTTAGATGTCTACTAATACTCATAGTTGCCCATGCTAAAAGGACATCTTAACAGGGAATGTACCCTACATTGCTGGTTGTTGCCGTCTCGATAGAGAAGCTCCTCGGAAGCGAGACCATTCACACAATCCATATCCTCACGCAAGACACCCGACTTCCCAGACCCGGTCATATGCACGACATGCCGTCAAATGGGCACGCCATTATGGTCAATGCAGCTGCGAGTTCCTCCACTGTTTCTGTAATCTAGCAACACCCTGTCACGAATGTGAGCGTATTGAAGGTCAAACCTGAATTAGCGTCGCTTTGAAGTTAGGAGCTGGGCAGCTCTGCTGCGAGCACTTCGTTCGCGCGCGCGAGAGGCCAGTAAAATCTAACGGAAATAGTAGTAAACCAGTCATCACAACGTCAGAGACCAGCGAGCTTGTAGTCAGTAATGGCGAGATATATTTAATTCTACCCTATCATAACCGATCATATGTAAGCTGACTGCACACCCTTTCTCCTTTTCTTAAGTAAGTTTGAGTATTTATACACACTGCGGCGGCCACTGGTGTGTGTAGAGGCAACAGTTGCAAAGATAGATAACTTACTACCTCTTGTAATTCGCAATGGGACGACGTCCGGCAGTAGTCTCCACTGAGTAATTAAAATTAATCGTAGTATGATACTAGTACGTATACAAGAAAATATAACATCCACCGCAAGTCGTCCAATCGAGTCCATATCCAAGTGATCAAGTACAAGGAGTTCAAGTCCTATTTCGAGTCGATTTATGATAAAAGAAATCCGAGCCCAAACCCGACGAACCGAGACACAGGGTGATACAAAAGAAAATAGAGAAGATAATCGCCCGCCAATAGTAATGAAAAGGGTAGTATGATGCCGTCGACGATGAGGGCCTCGAGGAAGAAGAGTCGGAGCAATGATGAGCAAGCCGAGGAATGCAGGAATAGTAGGAGAATGGAAAAGGAACACGAGGAAAAGCGAAAAGTAAAGGCAGCAAAGAGCGATAACGGTCGAAAGGATTGAGTAGAGGGACGAGTTCGAGGTAGAAGCGAGCAAGCTCGCTAGTAGCACTCGAACCCATGTAGCATCCAACTAGTCTTTCTTCTTCCGTCTCGTCTTCTTCGCATACCTGAACGTTGCCATATCCTCGAGATCCATAGTCCAGTTCGTCCACACTGAGTCCCGTGGCAGATCCTCGTATTGACGGCTTGCTGCGATCCACTTGAAGCGGGGAAGCTCCGGCTCCGAATGCGCGTCGACCTCGACAGGAAGCGTTGATGGTGGTGGCCGATGAACGTGAATGACAGCCGTGTCAGAGGGGCGCGACACGGCGGTGACGAGCGCATACGACATCCGATGCTCCAGAGGCTTGGGCGTGACAGTTTCAACCGGCAGAGGAGGGAAGTCGGCATCGGTGAAGACGGGTCCCTCGGCTTCCTGTGCTGCAGCGCGTGCCCTGAGCTTGCGTTGTCTTCTGCGCTCTTCTCTCGTTAGCGGCTGCTCGACAACATCGGGTTCGACAGTGGCAGGCTCGAGTACAGCCTCGAGCTGAGGTGGTTCTGGGTTAGCGGCTGCGGCAACAGCTTCAGCCTCTCGTTCGCGTTGTCTTCTGAGAGCCTTGCATTTCCTCCCGCTACGAGTCGGCCTCTTCGGCTTGACAGGCTCTTCGTCGCCCGTGGCGGGTGCAGCAGACGACGAAGCGACGGGGAATTCCGTTGCGGGTACGACGGCTTGAGGGCCAATAGGCTCGTCGACGATGGAGCCCACCACGGCGCCCGACTCTTCTGCAGGTGATGCCGAACGCTGCGGGAGCTCGTCCTGCTCTAACAATGCCGACGCTATCGATAGAGAGTAAGTCGTCATGTTACTGAATTACAGAAAGGAAACTCACAGTGTTCAAACTCAACTACGAGCACGTTGTCAGGGATGACGATAGCTGAAGGCAACAATGAGGGAGGTGCGAGCCCTACTATAATGCATGTTAGTAATTGTATCAGGCAGCGATGCATAGTACTTACCATCGTCGCTGGTCGCCGCATCCTGAGTTGGGCGAGACTCGTCGAGGGTATCGTCAACTGTGGCGGACACTAATAGCAAAGAATAAGCACGACATCGTCGATAAATAAGGGAGTACTCACAGTCTACAACTTCAGCTTGGGACTCATCATCAGAGACGACGGAAACCGAAGGCGACGGTGTGGCCGGAAGTGGTAGGGGCTCCTCGTCGATAGCGGCAGATTCTGTTACAAACATGATTAAGCAGACGCAACAGACAGTCAAGAATAATACTCACACTCGTCATCTGAGGAGGCCTCTGAAGCGGAGTCCGCATCTGTAGAGGCCTCAACAGCCGGTGCATCGGTGGCGACTTCCTCCTCAATTTGCGTTGGGGGGAAGGCGAAGTCCACCCACTGTGCAGGGGTGCCACCCTCGAAGGGGTTTGAGAAATCATTCGACAGGTCGTTGTCGGACAATGAACTGAGACTAGCGAGCGATGGGATGTGAACGGCAAAGTCCTCGAATTGAGAGAGCCCGTAAGTGGTGACGGGAGCCTGAGGTGGTGGAGTCGGCTGAGCGTAAAATGAGACGACGACGTCAGCAACCAGAGTTACAAGACGGCGCTTGAGTGCCAGAAGGCCAGAGGCGCTGCGCCAGAGAGTGTAGACGGCGACCAGTGCGATACCAAGATAGACCAGGTTCCGGGGAGTGAGCAAGTCGGAGAACATGAAAGGGCGGTCCCATGGTGGGCAGAAGGGAGCCGACCTCAGAGTGGGCGGTGCCAAGAGCTCAAACTTGGGCGCGACAATGAGAGGACCAGGAGGTGGTTGGTGAGGACCAAAGTAGACTGGGGCAGGCGGCGCGTCGACGAGAGTACAGTTGACGAGACATCCAGTGAGAGTCGGGTCAAAAACAGCGGCGCCAAAGAGACCAGTGTTGACGACGACAGAGGGCACGACGGCCGCAGGGAGCTGAGGGACGTCGGCAGTACCACACAAGAGCTGGAGATATGGTAAGATTGGCGGGGGTCCACAGATGGCGGTCTCAACACCAGAGAGGGCAAGACGATAGGAGACAGGGAGGGGAAGGGGGAGTTTGACGACTATGTTGAACAAGACCGAGACAACAGCTAAGAACGTGCCAAAGAAGACCATGGTTGGATACTTTGCTCGTTCTGTGAAGGGACGATGATGCGAAGACAAGAGACGTCGATGACGAGAGGTTCAAGTTCTGGGGAATTCGAAAGGTGGGAAGAAAGTGGTTGTGGTTCAAGTTGTGTTCTGGGGGATGGTTCGAGTTTGGCGGGTTTATAAACCTCTCGTTTCGATCGAGACTGTTTAACTATTTGTATGTCTTTACTCCAACCTGGTTACCACAAAGAGTAAGCACATAACCTTTCTCGGCGAATAGAAGCTCTCACCCTCTCGATTTGGCCCCGCTCCTCTCGAGAAGACATAAGAATTCAAGGTCAGCTTCTCCCAGAATGGTTAACTTACCTTACACAGTAATCGTACGTTACCTCCCATTGGACACCGCCCCGGCTTGAAGTGCGCCGACTTCAGGGCGGACATGTCGCTCACCTGCAGCTCGAGAAGACATAAAATTCAAGTCCAGCTCGGTCCTAAAATGGTTAACTTGCCTTTCAAAGTAATATTCTCCGAGACCGGCTCGCTCTATATGGAGGTCACGGTGGCCTGTCTGAGATGCCCATTATCACATCTTCCAAGGGTGAATAATATCCGAGTTAATGCTAGTGAACCGCACGTTAAGTTTAAAGCCGATCCAAGCTGTGAAACGCACCCCGAATCGAGAGCCTGAATGGCACTGACGGTGTCGACGACGGTCCACGCGGGTGATTGTTGTTGACCAGAGCACTGCTCCGCGCGTTCAACTGCGCCGATCTAGTGACATATACATGTCTAACGATGTTCAGTAATGCTAAGCCTCAGCTGAACTGGTCCGAATGGAATATACATCGATGGTGCTGACTTCTGCTTCAATATTGAAGGTGTCCAGTCTCAAAAAGCGCCGTGCAGCAGTCATACTGAGATTCCTGCAGCACGTTCGTATAGTTTTAGTGAAAAATCGAAGAAAAGGTAGAAATAAACCAAGTTTGAAGCATACGCGATGGTCACCCTTCGCTCCGGTCGCAGAGCTGACTCTGCAGATGCAGGTGCAGGTTTGGCGGAGGGAGTCATGTCCGACTTGAGAAAGGATGATGGTCCGAATCTCTACAATTGCTCCATCCCGACAGCCGTGGAATACACAGAAGCTGAACCCCTCACTATCGATATCTGCAAATACCGGTTTCGTCGTTGCAGAGCTGATTGAGAAAGTATGATGAACGTACCGGTAAGCTCGGGAACAGGATGATCACCTTCGATTCTTGGTGCGGCTCCCTGCGCATCCAAAGGTTGAGACGAATTACCTACAAAGGTTTACAGCTGCTTGGCTGCTTCTCTGCTTCGTGTTGAACGTTGATGACTTACCCTGAGCCTGAGACATGCCAATGACTTTTGGCCACCTTTTGACGCAGATTGTGGATTTTCATCGTGGTTTAATGACAGATAAATATTCCTGAGCGCAATCAGGAATTGCAAGATTAAAATACCTTCTCAGTCATGTACATGCATCTAAATATGACATGGTGAACTCGTCGATGGTGGTAGCTTGCGACAAACTACGGTTGAGCGCTTCTTACGACGCCAGCCGTCATCGATTCATCCCGCACGCTTTACTTCTCCACCCAGTAGATACTTACTCGACGACAATCTGCTCAGGGAAACGGTCATGGAGGGTATGTCGTCGCGACAGCTTCAAATCAAGCCTGGACTAATTCGTTCAGCGCCCCCACAAGAACAGTTCTAACTTCAGATTGCACAGCAGTTGCACATCGAGCTCGTCGTACGCATCGACAGTACTAGTGTGGCAAGGCATCAGGCTAAGGGGAGAGAAATTGATTGCAGCACGTGAGCAGAAAGACATGATTAGATATAATGGGCTTTGCTCCAAGGCAGAGTCCGTAGTAGGCGACCTAAGCGCCATCCAGTGTATACACACAACACTAAGAAGCTTCTCGCGTAGCACAAGAAAAAGACAACGATGTATGCAGCCTCAGACATAGAGACATCTTGCAGTGAAGGGGATGATGAATGCTTATTGCTGGCGAGTTATTGACAGAGACAGGTGTTGAGAAGAGAACTATCAGAGGTATTAGGAGTCTGCAACGTTAACGAACGACAGAATAACACGGTTCACGCACCCGTATCACAAAGTCCGCCCAATCCAAAGGCACTACGACCACAAGTCCATTCCACTCTTTCGCCGGCTTTCCTTGGTGCTCATCGACTGCGGGAGTCCGTCCGCGGTGTTGAAAGGATTCCGCTGCCCAGGCTGTTGTTGGCCAGCAGGGACCACACTCGCACCATAGAATGAAGGTGGAACCGCTTGCGCAGGCGGAGCCACTTGCCTCGACGAACCAGATTGACTACCTGACTGGGCGGTGGCAGGATTATACGGGCCATACTGGTCGGGCTGCATTGGCACGTACATGCCGCTCATATCTGGCCGTCGATCGAGCGAGTCGAAGGGTGAAGTAGGTGTTTGCTGTGAATATGTCGTAGCATAACGATTCCCTGTCGTCGTGGAGTTGCTCGCATACGTCTGAGGCGGTGATGGGATAACACTGGTGTTTGAGCCGTACAGCACTTGAGCGCCATTATCCGACCGAGCGGCCTGACGAACCGTGGACATTACCGCCTCTCTTCTGTCGTCATCTACAGCCATATTGCTCGAATACGAATGCGAGAGACTCGATGGTTGAGCCTGGTAGCGAGAGGATAGTTGAGGACCAGCGTTATATGTTGCCCAGTTCGCCAAACCTTGCGCGGCAGCCATCTCGGCTTGTTGCTGTAGTAACTCGAGCTGAGGGTACGGCTGAGCAGCAGCGGCTTTCCCTCCTTGTTGTCTTCTCTCCCACTCTCGTAGCGCATCGTCTCGCTTCAGCACGGGTGTAAGTGCTTTACGTCCACCAATAACGTCCTGGTTCATATGCTGGAGTCGAGCAAGGGCAGGCGGGATATTGTCGACCATATGGTTGATAGTGTTTGATCGTGCGCGGGTTGTTGTCTGGTAGGTGTTCGTAGGAGCGTTTAGTTGTTGCGACGAGGCGGGGAAGGACCCTGAGGCCGCATACTGCGAACTAGCAGGGGCAGTATTCAAATGGCCGTGTGAACTGTGGTGCGTGAGTCGGTGATGAGAAGCGTCATAGGAATGGGAGTTTGCTGACTGGTTATTGTACGTTGAGCTGCTTTGGCTTTGGGCAGGCGACGGCTGGGTCGATTGTTGCTGTAGGTACGGATTCCGATATACGTTCTGAGCTGCCTGAGTAGCTGCTTGCTGCTGAGCAGTGTACGCCTGTTGCTGCGCCAGATGCTGATTGTAACTGGCCGCATCGCGGAATGCACCAGTGCTCTTCTGAGGTGTTTGCACGAGCCCACCGTAAGGCCGCTTGGGATCAGCCGCAGGTGACGGAGATGTTGCGGCAACCGCCGCCTGTTGCGCAGCTCCAGAAGGCTGAATGCCATTATTAGAGCACATCTCACTGGCGGAAAATACATCGTTTCTCACCGTCCATGGCTTCGTCCATTTCTCTCCCGTTATGAACGGATGCAACCGAGCCTGCTGAGGGGTCCACCGTTGGAACGGATCCATGTTGAGCAAACCTTGACAGAAGTCAATGAACGAAGCACGGTTGTTCATCTCTGCATTCCCCGTCATGAACAGCCGTCAGTGATACGACGTTACATTTGAATTAGTCGCCAATTACCTTTCTCTATCTCATGTGCCTGCCGCGAGTTGGACTTGAACGCCGGCATGGGTGCTTGCGTGATAATATCTGGCAGCGTCGTCGCCTTGAAGTATTGCTTGCCAGGCTGCTCCTGCGTGTTGTGCTCCCGCGAGTACTGTTCAATACTCTTGAGCTTGTACTTCTTCTGTCCATAGTGATCTGTGTAGGAATCGAAGAACTGCGAGGTCTGTTTCCCGGTATCTAACATGAATTGTGGCGGGAGCCTATATGCGCCCAACGTTTCAGTGATGAGAGATGCTGACATGTATCAAGAAATTTAAACTTACCCTAGCATCTCTACTATCCGTGTTATCTGGTTGTATTCACTTGTACCCGGGAACAGCGGCAATCCGAGGAAGAGTTCGACAGCAATACATCCCAGAGACCACATGTCGATGGCGGCAGTGTACGGTATTCCGAGCAGAACTTCTGGGGACCGGTAAAACCGGGATTGGATGTACGTATACACCGTCTGCCGTTCATGACAGGCAGAACCAAAGTCAATGACCTTGATTTGTGGGGATTGTAGCCTGGAGTGCCAGTGAGCTGATGTAGTCATAAGGTCACAAGATGACGGCTTACGATCTGAGAAGAATGTTCTCCGGTTTCAAGTCGCAATGAATCAGCCGTGCCTCCTTGAGAACAGTCAAAGAGTCCAGTAGCTGCGCGGTGAACACCTTCACCAGCTGCGTGCTCAGGCCTTGGAATTGGTTCTGCTTGATGAGCTCGTACAAGTTGGATGAGAGCAGTTCGAATACTAGACACAAATGGTTCTTGTGGATGAACGAATCTTGTAGTCGCAAGATGTGATGCTCGTCGTGCGGATCGCATTGGTTATTCAGCTACCCAACTCCAGATTTAGTCAAATTAGCGGCACAATGGGGTTATTACGTACCAGTTCTAAAATGGTGACCTCCATCATACTCTGGTTGAAGTATGCTGGCTTGTTTTTGACGACCTTGACCGCGACAACCTCGTGCGTCTTCATGTTCTGGCATTTTACGACCTGACCAAACGTTCCCTGACCAAGTACATCCAGAATCAGGTACCTAGCGTGACTGTTAGAACACCAGGGCTTATTCCATCAGTGATACTATGACGTACTTGTGTCCATCGTCCGTCCCCAACCAGTCATTCACGTAGAGAATGTAATCGTAGTCTTCATTGTCGTATCCATCATTGTGAGCCGGCTTGCTGGGTTTAGTCAAGACACGTCTTGGGTTATGAGTCGATTCGTATCTGAAGTTGGGGTTACAGATGCGATACGTTTCCACGATGTTCGTAGTCAACTGTCGCACAGGCTGGAAGTCACGAAACATCCATCAGCGCGTATTCAGTGTACCATGCTGTGAACCTAAAGATATCACAACGCACCGAAAGATACACTCCAGTAGCATCCATACGCCGCCCTGATGGTGCATTGTTGTTTACATATGGACGCAAGTCCCTCTGGTCTCTCACCCGGCGCAGACCCGTCACCCGGCGTTTCGGAGGCGGCTCGACGACCATCGCCTGGTGATCTTGACCATAGTAGGGCGAGTGCGTTGGTACAGGCGGTTGTGTGGCAGTACCGTACGAGAGAGGTGTAGGTGGCTGCGATACTGAAATGCGACCAGTCCTGCCTGCAACGAGATTTTGGGAGGTAGATGGTGAGGGACTCGAGGTATTCATAGCGTACTGAGAGGAGTACACAGAAGACGATTGCGCACCATGTCCGGGAGAGTACGCTGTGGGCAGCTGGCCGTCCAACGTCTCCGATTTGACGGAATATTGTGACCTGTATGCGGGTATGGGTGGTGTCAACGGCTCGGCCTTCGTCTGCGATTGTGAGCGGGAATGAGTCGGATAACCTCCTCCAGCAAAGGATCGGTGCTCAGTGGTCGGCGAGTAAGGGTATGCGCTCGATGGTGGATTATATTGGTTCTGCTGAGGGGAGTATGGATCCAGCATCGCCTGAGCTGTGCTCGCACCACGATGCGGAGAACGCGCCGCTCGAGACGACGTACTCGCGTCATGTGTCGTTGCCGACCGCCTCGGAGGGTGACTTGTTCCCGTCGTGTAGTACGCATCTTGGTATGCATCTCCCGTGCCTGATCCTGACGTACCGGTGGAAGCTGGAGCATTCAAGCCTGGAGATTGGTGATAAGCAATGCTGGGCGGGTACAAGGGGTTTTGGCCTGGCTGCTGTGTATTTTGAGCGGCCTGTCGCTGCGCGGACGCAGCCGTAGTCGCGGGATCGACGTTGAATGCACCCTCTAGATCGTCCGGCATGTGGTGGCGTCGTGCTGCTCGAGAGCCACCTCCTCCAGGCCCTCCGTACGAGGCGCTGCGGGACAACGACGTTCCTGACGAGTTATACGTCGACGAGTTCAAGGCGTACTGCTGGTCTTCGTTGAGGAGCTCGTTGATGCGAGGTTGCCTGGAACCGCCAGTGGGAGATTGCTGCATGGCCTGCAATCTGTTGGTTGATTGTGGAGGTGGTCCCGGGCTGTACATGTAGGACGACACTTGGGCAGCCGCCTGAGCTGCCTGAGCCGACGAGGAGAGGCCATCGTGAGTCTGCTGGGTGTTCCAGCGAGGAAGAGCAAAGTCGTCGGTCATGTATGCGAGTGTATCAGGCTCCGACATGGAATGAGAATGAGGCCGTATTCTTCGCCTTTGTCGTCGTCGATGCCGTGATCAGAGACGTCGTCACCGCCGTTTTGTGGTCGTCGGTGAGTGGGAGCAGTGGTGGTGGTGAACGACGAAGGTGTGAACGAATCAAGGCCGATCGCGCGCTCACCGTGTTTACGGATGAGCACAGCAAAATTATGGCGGAGTACGTATCGCAGCCAACACAGCAACAGATGCTCATTGTCTTGTTATTCTGCTTATCCAGTTACTTACAAACTATCTAGAACAAAGGTCTCGTACGTATGTTGCTAACCCTACAGCAGCGGACCCACAGACTCATGGAGACACTTGTAATTACCCGACATTTCAATTCGTTACCGCAGCTTCGCCGACAGGAACCATCGTGTTCCAGTTCCTAATCCCGTGTTTCTAGCTCTTGGAGAGTCTGCACAACAGCTTTCTCGGCCGCGAGCAGCAGCTTGGGTCCATCGCCGAGCGTTGCGAACGCTGGCGGCACATCTACGGACAAGAATATCTGCTTTTTGAACCGACGAGCTGCGAGAGTTAGAGAGTCAGAGCACAGTCGGCCACAGCCATGTGAGGATATTAATCAGCGTGCGCTTCCCCTTGGCAATTGATGCTAAGTTCACCGAGACGTTGGGCCATAGAAAGTGACACATCCGAGCTTGACGAACGATACAGGTTTGTTCCAGCAGGTGGTATCGTAGCCTGTCAGAATTGTTTCATCAGCATAAGGAACTTACCACGGCACTCTGTTGTCAGGGCATCGACTTACATTCATCGGTGGCATTGCGCACGCCCAGTCTCGTAGCAGAGAGCCCTGTGAGGGCGCAATGTCGACTTTCTCGGCGGGCTCGTCCGTCGTGCCTACCCACACCATATACGACCCAACCAGCTCCGTAATTTGAAGAGCCAAAGCTGGAAGCGTTCTCTCCGACGGGAGGATGTACTTTGTGTGCACTCGTATTTCCGACATGGTGGTCGCACGTAATCAGGAGGAGACGCGACATTATTACCAAAATAGGGCATCCCGCCGTGATCGAGAGCCACGTGGAAGTGTTTGACCGACGCTTGCCAAAGTTCACAACAACAATCATCCGAGACTCAGAGTTGCTCCTGTCCTCTACGCTGATGTTCACCACTGCGAAAGAAATGGCACAAAATATCCACGGTCATGCTGAAGGACCTAGATGTGATTGTGGCATTCCTGCCATTAAACGGACGAGCAGAACAGACAAAAATCCAAACCGGTACGTGATGCGCACTCCCTTCAGCCACTGAGATTATTATCGTCTGAACGCAAATTATTAACACAGTGACTTTTACGTCTGTTCTAAAGATCGATGTAAATATTGGAGTAAGTTCCGCAAAGACACATCTGTCTAACATGTTAACAACTCAACAACGTGACCCCTATGTTGACTCGGATTGGCAGAGTGGGCAGACCAGCTTGTTCCGCAACAACCAAGTATCCCAAGTCCCCCTTCGACCCCTTCCTCAAGTGCAACCCAACAATCGAATCCCCCTTCCCCACAGACAGGAATTGTAGCACGTGGCGAGGAACAGGGCTCTGTGCCAGAAGCAATGCCTTCAGCGGAAGGGCTCTCACGGGTTCCCTCTACCCCTTCGGCTCGACGCACAACCAGTATTCAACAGGTTGTTCAACTGCCTCCCACCCCTGTCACCGGTCGTAGGAATAAGGTACAGCCTCAGACTCCCGAGCAGAGAGCGCGAAGGCTAGCCGAAATTCAACAGGCCAAGGGCGAATCACAAGGCTCTGCTTCTCATAGCGGTGTGAACGCTGCCTCTCCTCAACATGGCCAGCGACCGCTTGAGGGCATCGACAAGGCTCTGAGTGAGGCGCGAGTGAACAAACCGGGCGCCAGTCCGCTCAAGAGAACTCATAGCGAAGTGTCAGAAGATGAAGATCAGTACTGGCAAGGTGCCTCCGAACCGCCAATCGTGAGGCCGAACAAGATCTCAAGGTCTTCTGCGCAAGATATAGGTTCGTTGAATGAAATATGTGTTGGTTGCGTAATTGAGAGTTCATATAGATATGCCTGCCACAACTCCGGTTACAGAGCTGTTTGGTGCAAGCAATAAAGGCAAAGGTAGAGAAGTCCCTGTGCCGCAAGCAGGGCCGAGTCGTCTACCTTCAGATCCGGTAAGGCTAGCCTATCAGTGTTCTCTGGCCGCCGTCTCACTGGGTTTCTACACTAGGAAAATCCATTTGAAGTCCGGGAAGAAGCTGCCTCTACTCAAGGAACTCTCACTCCGCCTGCAACTCCGTCGACGAGCGGCCGTGCAGATGCGATGGAAGATCGCATACGTGATTTCCAATCGTTTGTTGCGGAATATCGCAAGCTCGAACGGAAACTTCGAGCGAGCGAGCGCAGTATAGCCGCGAGGGACAAGACTATCGATACGTTGAGGGAGACAGTGGAGGCGCAGGACAAGATAGTGAAGGCCCAGAAGGCCCAGATTGCGGCTCTCAAAGAAGATAACGAAGAGTACGTCGTCAACTCGTACCTCGCGTCTCCAGCAACTCAGTGATTCGGTATCATCAGCCTCAAGAATAATGTAGACCATCTTGGCACCATCATCGAGGGCCGCCGCGTCCATCGTAGGGGAGGCTATGATTAGACGGCCCTGTACATGTGGTCTTCCACTCAAACCTATGACCACGTCAGGTCTCTGTACTATACTCGACTCATCTCTTCACTCCTTTGCTTGATTTCTCATTATTACTCAAGAATATCACACGTTGTCGGTTCAGAATGTTATGCTTCTCGTTGTTCCAACTTTGTAAAGTACTTACTTACGCCCAAATGGCCGTGAAATGATTATAAGCGCCCATTACTTTCGAATAGAAGCGCCTGCTGCACGCCTGGTCCAAAATCTCTAACCTCTACTCAGGCGACCGTGTCAACGAGGAGGGTGAAGGCCGCCTCCAAAGGATGTTCAATGTTCTAAGGCAGCCAGCAGGCGCAAGATGGGGCAAACTGCCAGTACACGTCGTCGCCCGACATAATTCAACAGCCTATGTGCCGCCAGCTGCACTCCAGCACGTCCGTCGTGCCCCGCCTCGGAAGGAGAAGCCGACCTCACCGACGTTCTACACCTCGCGTGCCGCCTACTTCGACCAGGTTAACAATCTGGAGGCAACAATCAACTCTGCTAGGCAGGCTCTGAAGTCGGAGCATCTGTACCCTCTTCCGGACTTTGCGAGAGCATCCATTCCGCCACCTCGTCCGTTCTGGAAGGACAGGACCACACTCATGAATACCGGCGACGTCAAGATGACACCGTCGCGGTACCGTCGTGTTATTGCTCTTCTCAACCAGCTGGACGAGTACAAGCGTATTGCGGAGGTGGCAGGAGCTCATGACTTGGCAGGCAGCATTACCGCCCTGCTCAGCGAATTCGAAAACGACAACAAGGCTGCAATTCTGGCCAACTCGAAGAGGAAGCCGGTTCAATTCGACGAGTTTGGGAGGACGTATACTTCTGGGAAGAGGAAAGAGAGCTCGGCGCGTGTATGGGTCATTCCTGTACAGCAGCCTGAAGTACCGAAAGACGCAGCCCCCAAGGCCGAAATACTTAACCTGCCTGCATCTGCACCTGCTATATCCGCTTTCAATCATCCTCAACCAGTACAAGTCACCACCAGCAACATTCTCGTCAACAACATCCCACTCAATCAATATTTGTACGTTTGCTAGCGTTATGATGCGACCACGAGTTGAACACATCATCTACAGCCCAATAGCCAAGGACCGTGAAACAGTGATACGGCCACTTCAACTCGCTGGCTTGTTCGGCGCCTTCAATGTATTTGCGCTCGTGCGTGGTGGAGGTACTACTGGTCAGTCTGGTGCTATCGCAGTGGGCTTGGCCAGAGGTCTGGCGGCACACGTGCCAGGCGTGGCAGACATTCTGCGCAAAGGTCAGCACTTTCCTTGTTATCGTTATTCTGTGCGTACTTATACTGTTTTCCAGCGAAACTGCTTAGACGTGACCCGAGAATGGTTGAGCGTAAGAAGACGAATCTTCGCAAAGCTCGTGCGGCGGTAAGTGCCCGTTTTGCGGTACCAAGAGCCTGTACTTACTCTATGCGCAGAGAACCTGGGTCAAGCGGTAGAATATATCGCACTAATGTTTCTATTATATTTGGTTTAATAGTTGACTACGTTGCGCCACCATTTATCCGCTATCAGGCCCGAACATGTGGTTCTACCTTCTGACAAAGCCAGCTTCGAACATTTAGCACCAAACCAGAAGCTTGGTGGTGAATCAAACTCGAAGATTGCTATTAAAACAATGCGGCACCGTGGCGTCTTGTTTTTCGGTTAAGTCAAAGAAGTGAGATCATAGTCGAGATCATAGTCGCGCCACGTTCCTTCACGGGATCCAATCGAAGGTTCAAAATTCACATAAAAGAGCTCTTGCCACTGACCATCCTCGGAGCTGACTCCGTTCTACTACAATGCCAAAGCAGCAACTCACCTGGCTCGTGACTGGAACCTCGTGCGTATCACTCCCTGGTCTCGCCTTGTCACAGACATTCATCAAGCATTGGCACAGGTCCGGCGTTGGCCGTGAACTGGTATTGCACATTCTCGCTCGTGGCGACAAAGCGATCGCTACCGCTCGTGGTCGCTCCTTCTCGAAACTCGCCGATCTGGAGGCGAGGGGCGCTGCAACCTATGAACTGGACGTTAATGCATCTCAGGATGACTTACATGCATTCGCGAAGAAGATTATCGACGATCACGGACATGTTGATGTGATCGTCAACAACGCAGGTGCTCAGGGATACCACGGCTCGATCCGGAACTATGACTGACATCGGTTTACTTAAAACCTGTAGGCTATGTCGCGATGGGTGCCGAAGAGGCTAACACGTGAGTATCATACTCCCTTTATGTATCTTGTCCTGCATAATGCAACCCTCCCAGCCCGGACGAAGACCTCGCACAATTCAAGTGTGTACCGATCTCTGAGACACGCTCTTCCCAATCCTTAATAAATCGTTTGTAGAACAAATGTTTTTGCCCCGTTGAACATCAATCGCTCGTTTTTACCTTACATGCGGGCGCGCAAGTCGGGCTGGATCATCTGGATTGGCTCACAAGCAGGCTGGGTGTAAGTATCCTCCCAATTATCTGAAACCCGTCCGTTGTCTAAGGATGATGTAAACCCAGGGTGCAGCCTGTCTTCGGTCTGTATGCGGCATCGAAACATGCCCTTCGAGGTTCGTATCATGAATGAGGCTATTGCTTATTGAATGTCGCACACTGATGAACCTGTTATACCAGCCCTTGCTGTTGCGCTCGACGTTGAAATATCGCCATTCGGTTTGCGCAGTGTCTGCTTCGAATTGAGTAACTTTGTCAGCAACGCTCTCAGTCCCGGAAACCGGATCGAAGCGAAATCCCGCTTGTCGGCGTATAACGATGCGACTAAGTCAGCTTATGAGTGGCTGGAATGTACGTCAGTGGCTATATCTCCTACCTGAACGCTGGTTAAATGAATCTCAATACTCAGCAACGGACGGTAAACAACCCGGTGACACAGCAAAGGCAGCGCGAGCAATCGTCGACGTCGTCCGCGGGGAGGGTGCCGCTGCGGGAAGAAAAGTCCCAAGCTTTATTGCACTTGGCTCCGAGGCGTACAACAATATTTCGAGAGAGCTGGATACGGCACGAAAGGGGTTGGAGGAATGGAAGGATCTCACCTGCAGCACTGATTTTTAGAGTGGAGTCGACGATGCAACAGATCGTGGTAAAGGACCGAACGCTCTGTGTATGATGTTCGCTCGACTCGCTTCGTATGCTCGTCTATCCATACCCAATGGCAGTTGCACGTCTCTGAACGACCAGAGGTTGTTGGCGAATCGACCTTTTCTCCAGTCACCTATCGATGATGTGGTCCATAGATTAGCCCTCGTGCTGTCTTTGGTTGACCTCTTCCTGATTCTACGTTACAGATCACGACACACTCGCTGACTCTTCTTTTTCTCAAGACGATGCGCAATTAAAGCAGCGCACGGGCTATTAGAGAGTGGGTCGACTATACATCGGTGCAGGGCGTTCGTTGATTTCAGGCGTATCTTCAGGTGGAAATATAACAGCGGGGGATCGGGCAAAGCTGGCCCCAATAATCATGTTCACGGTCGCAGCAAGGGAAGTTCCTCGCATTCTCGTACTCGGCAATCCGGCGTTCGACTAGATATTAAAAGAATTAACCGACACGCTGGAGGCAATGAAAAAATGGAAGAATGTGAGCAGCCGCACCTATTTCTCAAAATCCTATGGTGTTTGCGGACAAAGGTACCGCCGGCATATTATGGGAGACGGGAATAGGTATTGTTTTAGTACCTTGCAGCCAAGATGAAGGCATCTCAATAACTGCATCGAAGAAGCAAACCGTATCGTACATCATCGTAACACAGGCACAAGTTCGAGTAGGACTGGAATGGGAAATGGTACGATATTTCGCCATCGAAGTCCTACCACAAACATACAAGTGCTACTGACGCTCCTCCAAGCCTGATGAACGCTGAGGTCTACGCAGGGTAGCTCTGTTATATCCATCCGGGCGCTGGCCTTACGTTACAATATGCTATAGCATTGCTTGCAGCCGATATATAACTTTCGGCGATGCGCAAGGCGGGTCCACAATCATCTCACTCACCCCCAACGAACTCGATCATGGGGTCCAAGCGCCTGACTTGGCTAGTCACTGGAACCTCGTATGTCCTGCCGTCGTCTCCTCTCGCGCACATCTCATCCTTCGACAGATCTGGGATTGGTCGCGAGCTTGTTCTCAATATCCTTGCCCGTGGTGACAAAGTTATTGCGACAGCATGCGCCCGCTCCTTCTCTAAGCTCACTGACCTCAGAGAAAAGGGTGCATATATATGCGAGTTAGACGTGGTCTCCGGTCAAGATCATTTGAATGCATTCGCGAAACAGATCATCGGTGAACACGGACATATCGACGTATTGGTGAACAACGCAGGCACGTTACAGCTAAAACCAGAACGTTAGGCCGCATTTTTTCGTACACACATAGAGCGGACCACGAGAAACCTCCGGCCGTTGGGCCAGGCGTGAGCTGGAGCGACGCGTCGAACCTCTGCGGCAGCAGTGCCGCCATCATCCCGCCAAGTCCGCCTATGTGTAAATTGATGGGAAGTGGCCTAACGTTCTGGTTTTAGCTGTAACGGTTTCTTATCAACAGATATGTGCTGATGATGATCACTATATATAGGCTATGTAGAAGTTACTACACAAGAGTCTAGCACGTAAGTTACTCGGCTTAACGCTATCTTGTAAATAGTTATCGTCCTCAATGTTCTATGAGGCCCGAGGAAGTCACTGCGCAGTTCAAGTACGTGCGAATTGTTGCTCTCGAGAACATGTGCACTTACCAGTACAACCTATCAGCACAAATGTTTTTGCGCCTCTGAACATCAACCGCGCCTTCTTGCCATATATGCGAGAACGCAAGACCGGCGTGATAGTCTGGATCGGCTCGTTGGGTGGATGGCAGTAAGTGAACCGCTTGCAAGCATTGATTCCGAGTCTGTGACTGAAAACATTCAAGATCCTATGGCGTCATTAGTCTTTACTGTGCGACAAAGCACGCAGTTCGAGGTGCGCTCTAAGATCTGATTCTCATCATACCTTCCTCAATTAGAGTTCGAACAGCCCTTTCCGTCGGATTGGACCAGGAAATTTCCTCTCTAGGTCTGCGTAGCATATGTTTTGAGTTGGGAGCGTTTTCGACGGACGTCAATGACTCGCAAAACCGTGGGAATGGTAATACCCGTATTCCAGCGTATAACGGGATAACCGAGGCTGTCATTAAATCCCTCGAGGGTGAGAGAAATATGTCTCCTGCGTTAATACTACTGCAAGCTAATCTTACTACTGCAACCACTAGATGTCCATGGAAAGCAACCCGGAGATCCAGCAAAGACTGCGCAAGCTATGATAGACGTCGTACGTGGAGAGGGTATCGCAGAAGGCCGAGTGGCTCCACCAGTTATCGCACTTGGAAGCGACGCGTATAACTCAATTTTCGACACTGTCAACGAGGTTCAGGCCAGGCTGGAAAACTGGAAGACGTTGACATGCAGTACAGACTTGATCCCGAGATAGTTTTATAGTACTGCTTACTGGTACTTTGGCAGAGCGTGGGAAATATATATGAGGCGCTAAATCATATGCATAAACTCCTAACTACGCCTAACTCCTCAGCTTGAGTTTTTTCCGTTGCAGCGGCCATAACATCCTCGAAGATAAAGACAGGTTCATTACAACCGACTCTCACAGGCAAGTCACTTTTCAACTACTCTCGATCGAAGCTTATGTCCTATACCGTCAATAATCCTGACAGAGACTCCTGGGTAAAATGTCTGAGCCCTCTTGTATTTCCCCTGCATTCAGCGTCAAGCGGATGAGAGATGCTTTGCGAGATCTAAAAGCTTGTATGTATTGGCTCAGCACTGAAGATAACTTTGACCGGTGCGCCTTATCATACTCACAAGTCGCAGAGGGAACTGATGACCCCTTTCGGCGGTCCAGAGTCTCACATGAACTCAATTTGGACACGGTATGTCCACATCCCCATTCAAGTTGCTTAATATGCCCACTTTACTCAAAACCATACTGGGCCCTTTCTAGGTTCGGTCTGAGGTCGAAGGTATCCTGCGGCACGTTTACTCCGTACACAACCGCCGGCAACCTGTGAACAGTTTGCCCCCCGAAATTCTAGGTGCCATCTTCCAGTATGCGGAGTATACGGAACGTCCCGTGTCAACAATCGGCAGCCGTGTACGCTTCACATGGCCGATATTGCAGTCCGTCTGCCGTTATTGGAGACACACCGCCCTATTGACTCCTGCGCTGTGGAGCTATATCTATCTGCGCGAGAAACATCTCTCCCACGAAAGCCCATCATACTTGGAGAATATCTCAACTATTCACTTGCAAAGATCTGGAGTCCTCCCGCTCACCGTTGATATGTCTGGCCTGGATGAGTCCCGACCAGTGGAGTTGATGCCCCACGCGACTTTGCAAGCCATCCAGAACATCATACTACAATCGCCACGTATCTGTGACTTAAGATTGCAATCCTCTCTTACACCCTATATTCTCTATCCATTTACCCAGGAAACCGGCGGTAATAGCCTGGAAACCCTTGCGCTACTCTGTCCAGGGGCTGACCCAACCTACCGCTGGGATTTGTTCAGTGGCCTCAAGGCTCCTCGACTGCGCACGTTATGCGTGGATGGGTATACAGGCTGGACTTTGATGCCTTTCCGTACCCTTCGCATCCTCGTACTTTCGGACCAATACCTTGGTCCTGAACAAATTCGCGCCCTACACACGGTATTACTGTCTAATCCCTGTCTCACAGACCTCGTCATCTCCGGGGAATGTTCAGACTTGGACGACCACTCGTATCTCGACAGTCTCGCGCCCGTCGCTATGCCAAGTTTGAAAACCATCTACGTCCACAACAATTCCGCTGAGGATTCATTGATAGCCTTCATAGAGCATAAATTGGATCTTCGCCCGGGATATGCAAAGTTTTACGATCCGCTGTGGTGCACAACGATATCACGAATTTTCCCGATCCCGGAGCAATATTATTTCCCGTTGAGCCGACTTTTCGTCGGCCCAATTGACAGCAAAGATGAAATTGGATGGGTAATTGGCACGGATGGAGTCAACTCGCTCTGTCTCAACACCTCCATCGCGGCATTCCTCTTGAATTATTCACAGGCTGGCCATTTGCCGATTCACGAACTTTGGCTCTTTGCGTGGGCAAAGTCTCAATATGACGACAGGCCCGATTGGACCACTGCGCTCCATGAAATGAAAGGGGTGAAGAAGCTCGTATTGCGTCGCGGAATCTCAAACTGGCTCACCCACATTCATGAACGCGCTCTCTTCCCTTCCTTATCCGAGCTTCAACTTCACTTCCAGCTTTCTGAAAGAGTTCCACTCATCCTTGATTTCGTAAAGAGAAGACGAGACGCAGGATATCCGATCGACACACTGCGCTTTGTGCTCCATGCCAAAGGGAAGGACGCACAAGAGACATTCCTTGCCTGCAGAGACAATGTCGCGCAGTTTCGTAGTGTTGTTCCCCAGATCCTGTTCATAGATCGAGACGAAGTCACTCCCGAAATGGAACTACCAGAAATATGTACCACCAATTCCGCACATGACGACTGGACATCGTGGTCGACCCACATGAAGGATTAACACAACCGGTACCGAGGGCTGTTTCCTACGCAGTTGGAAATGAGAACGTACATGGACATGTCACAATATGAGAGGGGATTGAAGCTTGAAGTGTAGGGCGAGGAAGCATTGGACAGCGTGGGTTGTACTCTCTGCATGTACTATTCGCTAGATACCATTGTGCATGCGAAACAGCACGGAGGTTCAACGTTCAACGAAGGCTGCCACTAGCTTAGCGTGGGAAATACAGTGGCGCTAAACCTCTATCGTTTCGAATATCTTTTGCCGCGAGGCCACCGGTACCGTACCCACGAGAACGCACGAATATCGAGTTTAGTTCCGCTACAACTAGCTCCAGGTTCTAGGCAAGTAAATACCAAACGGAGTCTACAGTGAGTCTACTAGAAGCTTATATTTCGCGCCTTCGATGGGCCTATCACATTTCTAGATAAAAATGTCTGGCTCCCCTATCTCACCCGAATTTAGTATCAAGAGGATGGAAAGTGCTTTGCAAGATTTATACAATTGTATGCACTGGCTCAGTGCTGAAGACAATTTTGACCAGCGCGCTTCATCATTTTACTAGCTTTATAACCTCTCAGAACTGATAAATACGTATCTGAGCCCAGAGTCTCACACGAAGTCAATCTATACGGGGTATATCAATAGCTTTATTACCTAGTATACCCACGAATACTGAGCTTCCAACATGGACTCTTCTAGATTCGGCATACGGTCGAAGACATTCTACGACGAGTTTACTCGGTTCACAACCGCCGGCAACCCGTGAACACTCTGCCTCCCGAAATCCTGGGTACTATATTCCAGTATGCAGAAGATATCGACAGACCGTTATCAACGACTAGTTCCCATACATACTTTATGTGGCCGACGGTACAGTCTATCTGTCGCTATTGGAGACATACAGCTCTCTTGACCCCTGCGCTTTGGAGTTACATCTCTCTCCGCGATAAACATCTCTTCCAAAGAAATTCAGTATACCTGGACAATATCGCAGCCATTCATCTCCAACGATCTGGCATCCTCCCTCTTACTGTCGACATCTTCGACAACTTCAGCTCTGGAGAGTATCCACCGGTGGAGAAGATGCCTCATGCGACGCTGCTAGCCCTCCAGGGCATAATCTGTCAGTCATCGCGGATCCGTGAATTGAGATTGCAGTATCCCCTAGCACCCTACTTCCTCTACCCATTTACCCTGGAATCCCAAGGTCATAATCTGGTTACCCTTGCGTTAGTCTGTTCAGAAGAAGACTCCAATCGTGACAAGGATCTACTCAGTGACATCAAGGCACCTCGGTTGCGCACGTTATGCTTAAATACGCACTCTTCCTGGACTACCGCACCTTTCCGTACCCTTCGTGAACTCGTACTTTCGGAACAGGAATTCGGTGTTGAAGCGATTCGCGCTCTACACAGACTACTACTATCGAATCCCTATTTAACAGATCTGGTCCTAACTGGGAGGTACTCAAACGTCTCCGCCGACCCGTTATCCTTGGAAAGTCTCTCCCGAGTGGACATGCCGAGACTAAAGACCGTCTTGACTCACGATGAATCCTCTACGGATATACTAGGAGAATTCGTAGAGAGTAAATTGACTCTGCAGCCAGGGTTTGCGAAGGTTCACCATTCATTGAACACTACAGCCATATCACGAATCTACCCTACTCCGGAGCAGTTCTTCTTCCCGCTTAGCCGACTCTTTATCGGGTCGTCCTACAGCGAGCGATCCGGACGATTGTTGGGAACGGACGGAATCAGCTCGTTCTACGTCCACACCTCCATCGTTGACTTCTTAGAGAGGTATTCGCAGGCCAGTCACCTACCAATCCCCGAACTTTGGCTCTTTGCCATTTCGAGATGCAGTGACTATAGTGGTAACGATTGGTCTATTGCGCTTAGGACGATGACAGGGGTGAAGAAGCTCGTGTTACGCGTCGACATCGCCACCTGGCTCACTCGTATCTCTGAACTTTCCCTTTTCCCTTCATTGTCGGAACTCCAACTGCACATCCAGTCTACCGAGGATATTTCCCGCATTTCCCGCTTCCTGAAGAAGAGACGGGACACAAACCACCCAGTAGAGACGTTGCGCTTTGTGCTTCATGCGTGGCACAAGGATGCGACAGAGACATTTATGACCTGTAGGAAGAATGCCGCGGAGTTTGGCCGATTTGTTCCCCACGTCCTGTTTGCGAACCCGGATACAGACCCACCAGAGATGGAATTGCCTGAAATCTGTAGAACCGAGTCACCACTCCACGATTATTGGCACTCGTGGCCATATCACATGGCTAATTGATATGTGCGGGGGTCTCCTCAACATGTTTCGTTGAGTGCGGACGATGATGAAATCAGAGGAGGGGTTTCAAGATGTAGCTGGGAAGCCGGCCAGACGTATCGTAGGTTATATTCTACGTTAATATGTATCGACAGTGTACAGACTTGGTTTACATAAAAACAACTCTGTCGTTGACAAATGATTGCGAGCAAAAAAACGGTCACGCTTTCTGCTCGAGACTTCCGGTAGCCTGCATTGTTTCTCTCGCTAAACACCAACGGGACAATGACCGGACAGGAGCCCGAGGTCCAAGCAACAGGGAACAAGCTTAAGACGCAGCTACAGGGTTTAGAATAGCTACAAAGAATGCGCTAACGTGCTTACGAAGGGATTTTTAAGAACTATGGGCATACACGAGATTGATAATGGTCGCGCTGTGTCTCATACAAGGGTAAGTCGATGTTTCACGATGATCATTATATGTAAAGTCGTAAAGCTAACGTAGCAAAACAGAACTCGGAAGCGAGAGAAAACAAACCCGACAAACCCCACTGTATAAGAAGTGACATACACCAAGATGTAAGAAGCTATTGGAAATACAACTGCTGGACTTCGCCCTGCGAGAACGGCAAGTTGCAAGCTGGGCACTTGCGCTGTCTGCTTGCTATTCGCTCGTTGACGCAATTCTTGCAGAAGGCTAGTGTGTACTCAAGTCAGACATCTGGTTACGATAGAGAATTTGGGGGCATACTTACAGTGCATGCATTTCGTAATAACCGTGTTACGCATGTTCATCTTGCAAGTCGAGCACTTAAGTAGACTCTGCAAGTGTATGACGAAGGTAAGCAAAAACAATTACAGGCATGACAATGATGACAGAGACGTACCATGCACTTGTCGACTTCACTCTGCAGCTGCGCCTCACGAGCGGTACCACTCATGCTTTGATTAGTCACGCTAGTCTTGAGCTTTGTGGACTGTCGTTCAACGTCTTTGAGTTTCTTGTTGAGGCTCTCTTCCAGTTTAACGACAGCGGAGCGTTTACGGCTGAGCTCTGCAAGAACTTCTTGCACAGGGGCTTTCGACTGCGCATACATTGTGAGCATTTTGGTGTGTCTCATTGGGGATAAACGCACCTCGTCCAGCTGTTTCTTCAGAGCATCACCTCGGTCATAATACATGCGACGCTGAGAGTCAAGCTCAAGAATCTTATTCTCTTGCATGACTTTGGTTTCCCGAAGCAGAAGGAGTTCCGTCTCCATCTCTTTCTGCACAGCAATGAGGACAATGCTGACAACACAAGAAGGGGGGCTACTTACAGCGAGATTAGACGAGTTCTTCTCTTGCGCCAGAAGCCTCTCGAGAGTCTGGACTTGCTTCTCAAGGTTACGAGCGAGCGTTTTCTTCTCCAGCTCCAAAGCCTCCTTGGCGCGCATGATCGAGTAGAACTTGTTGTCCGACTTAGCTTTCTGTAGTGGCAACACAGTCAACATTCTCGCTCATTATATTCGTCCTCAAAGGAAACTTGCCTCATTGCCAGTCTTGATCAGGCGCTCCTCCATACTAGAAAGATCGAAAACCTTGCTCTTCGCCTGCTTGTCTAACGCTTCCCAGGCAGCCGACAGCCGTTCTATCTCGGTGTAGAGAGAGGACTCAGCCTGACCAAAAAGCGTGTTAGCACAGCGTAATGTCGAACAATATTGCTCCTTACCTGTTCGCGTTGTTGGTCTTGTAGTTTGAGTTTCTGAATCTCGTCCTCCTTAGCATGTAGCTGCTGCGTCAGCACTTGAACATCAGCAGGCTGCTTCGAAGTTGATTCGCCAAACACAGCCTGATAACGCTCGAGCTGTTTCGTTACGTCCAGTAATTTGCGCTTTACGTCGATATCCTGGACCTTCTCAGCGGCAGCAGCCCTCTGTTCCGCGTCACTGTCGTAGACATAAATTAGCGTAAGTACGAACATTGAGGTGCCCATTCACGTACGCTAAACGTGACTTGAGATCCTCGATATACGCCTGTTCTTCAGTGCTGCACTGCAAGACAAACTTCAACAAGTCTTCGTCCCCAGTCTCGGCGGCTAACCGAGCACGAAGTCTGTTAACCTCCAGTGCTAGCGTCTTCACTCGTTCCTGTAGTCAAAGATCAGCGGTGCAGCAAAACTACTATCGTCGAGAACATACCGAGCGAGCTTCCGCAAGAGTCTTATACTCTTGCAGAGACTGTAACCTGACGCTACACTTTTGCTTGTATTCGTTGAGATCGCTCAGATGCTGATCACGCTGTTCCCGGATACGAGCAATATCCTTGTCTCGAGATGCAATCTGACCACGAAGTTCCTCTCCTTTCTTCTCGAAGATAGACTTCGACATCGTTAGTCAACTGTGAAAGTGATCATTGAGTGTGACATACGCTGTAGCTCCTCTCCAGGTCAACTCGCTGTCTCCTCAGAAGATTGATTTCCCCCACAAGAAGGGCAATGCGAGAATCTCGTTCCTGAACAGTATGTTCCAAAGCGGATGCATGCTGCTGCAGATTTGTGAAGAGGACGTGCGACCTGACTAGCTTCTCGGAAGCCACTTTTTGCTGTTGTGTAGATGTTAGATTTGGAGTGCCATTTGATGCACCTTAGCCTACCTTCAGTTGCAGCTGAAGATCAGTCACTTCTTCCTCGAGTTTCGCGTTGTCTTCCAGCAGTTTCTTCACTGATTGACTCATGTCAACCGGGCCATCGTCTGACTTTTCAATGCCCATGAGGACATCTCCGTTGACAATAGGTGATCGTGGACTGCGAGGCTAATCCACGCGGACATTAACAATCAATACACCACATCAGAATTGTGCACTTACCGAAGCAGCGGCTGGTGTGCTCTCCGGAACAGGCTCTGGAGAAGCCTTACTGTCGCGAGGGTCACCACCGCCGACACCAGTAGCTTGCGAGGTGCGCTCGGTGTCGGGGTTTAAGGACGCCACAACCTTACTCTGCAGTCGATCCAGTCGTCTTTCAGTGGCCACAAGTTGTTCGTGGTACCGTTGTTTATCGGCGTCTGAGTCACGCAGCTTGGCGTTGAGCAAGGATACTTCTGATCGCAACGTTGAGCACTGAACAATACTCAGCTTGCATAATACAAGACCGTATGATGGCACACACCTCTGATTGAGCCTTATGGCACTGCCTCACTGCTTCATCCTGCAACAATGACGACCCTTGCTTCCCTCCCAGACGTACAAACGTCTTGACCAGCCTTTCGGTGGCATGCATCTTGTTGCGTAGCCCTTCGACATAATGTGGATCTGGATCGCCCGAGATATGACTCGTCAAGTCGTATATGTCTTGCAAAAGAGTGTGAGAGAGTTACAGAGAATATCAAACTAGAACAATAAGTACCTTTGGTTGAGACGTCGACAGGCTCAAGGTCGTCCGGCTTCGCCAACGAGCGAATAGTCGATATAAGCTTGAAGAAACCAGTGAGTAAAAGTACGTACAGACCTCTGCATTTACTCTTTACCTGCGTCCAACACGCCTCCAAGGCGGCCAACCCAGCCTCACAAGTATTCCGCCTCCGTTCCAGCTCAGTAATCTTGGCCTGACTTCGCTCATTCTCTCTCGAATAATGCTTCATCTGCCTATAGATTGCATCCTTTCTGAACAACTAAAGAGACTTTCAACGGTCCACGCCGCATAACTCAGGTCGAAAACGTCTATTCACCTCGAGACTGTCGCCGTCCTTTGGTTCACTTGAGTCTGGCACACCGTTCACGGGCACGGATGAGTCACGACTGTCGGACACTGCTCTCTTCTTCGACTGCAATACGTCTGCATCCTCAACTCTTGGCCTTTTTCTGGACTCCATGGACGAGGAATAAATGAGGAGGAATAAGTTATGAAGCAAGAGAGAATGCTGGTCATGGCAAAGGTCAACAAATCAAACTCCGCTAGCTACTCCGTCTCTTGTTTAGACGCCCTTAATGCGCCTAAATCGGCGCGCGGAGAGCTTTCTTGTCTGACTTTCAGCTCTACTCTAATCTTATGCATGTAATACAGCACATGTGCGGCCCTGGAAAGGTATCTGGAGATGCATTAGGTCTGTAACATCGACGTAGCACAGATAATGAAATCCGAGGCACCCCGCTACGAAGAAAGAGTCGACAAGGACGAACTCACTGATTACTTTCTGACTGAGCTCGTCCGTGATGTACCTCGCGTGGTACTCGTCGTTCCTGTGCGTCGTGTGGGGATTGAAGTTGAAGCACTGGGAGGTGTGTTGCGCGCTGTCGTCGATGCTGCAAACCAAGTTTCTGCGGTCTGTTACGAGATGCGAAGACATACCACTCACCACCCCGCGAACTCGCAGTGCTACCCCTTACGCCCCGCATGGATGCTCTCGTTCCTCGTACTCCTCGCACACCACTACCTCGACTTGTCGACCGAGAACCTTCTTTCTCTTTCTCTAACCGTTGTCGCTCTTCCTTTGCCAATCGTTCCTCTTCTTCGCGTTGTAACCGCTCGCGCTCTCGCTGTGCTGCCTCTTCTCGTTCTCGCTCTTCTTGGAGTCGACGTTCTTGTTCCAAACGTATCTCGTGCTCGATTTGAGCCTCGTCCTGGGAGCGGGGTGTTGGGCACGTGGATCGTCACAAATGTACTGAGATACTCACGGCATCTGCCCCTTCCCAACGTTCGTCCAGGATTAATTGGGTCACCTTCTCCGACTTCGCTAGAATAGTGACATATTTATCTAGTAGTGCATTGGTATTCGCGAGTTTCTCTGCCACACGCTATAAACGTCAACTAATTCCGCGCTTTACAAAGTAGAGAAACTACTCACGTCTGTGTTGGACTGCGTTTCCCTCATTGCCTCCTTATACACATCAAACGCAGCGTTTATCTTCTTAAGAGTGAGAAGATCATGCTGTAGCCTCTCCTCTCGAGTCTTGGCTGCAGCCCTTTGTGCCTTCTCGATGTCTTCTGGTTTCATGGTGTCGTTGAGTGCCTCTCCCCCGAACACGTCGTCCTCATCATTGGCATCGGCAATTGCTGATTCATCCGCATCTTGGGGCGAGGGCGGTTGTGCGAAAAGACTGAATTTCCGTCGCGGGGGGTCTAACGGGCGGTCCTGTAGTGAGAGCTCAGAGAGCGAGAGATCATCTCCGCCATGCCCTGTACGCGACGAGTTTCCGCTTATCAGAGATTCAGATAGCAGTCGCGAGCCACTATCTGAAATATGAAAGTCCGATGAAAAGTCTTGTGAAGACATGAGAGTTGTGTGTGGTAGTAACTGGTAAGTATCCAGAAGGCACTGTCACGACGTACTAGATCAGGCGCCAGTACCCAGTGCTAGTGATCCGCTGATAGTTCATCTCGGGCTGATATCTCGGAGGTCACTCGTTCAGGATAAGAATGGCGGTGGATGATACGAGCTCTTCGACAGTAAAGATTTGCTATTCTACATAATACAGTAACCACCGGCGAAACTCCATAACCTGCATCAAATTATCATATAGTAGCCAGACCCAAGTCAGCCTTAGTAGCCTCAACATCGCTGTTTCTTTCGCTTCCGTGTAAATCCGAGTCGACCACAGAGGGTACTGGAACAGCGGGGTCCGCACATTCTTCGACGACTTGAACATGGTGAATCGGCAAGTTCACAGAGAAGCGCGCAGTCTGAGACTGAGTGAGAACTTGGACCGTGCGGATGGCTTGTGGGGCGCTACCCACGTACTTCTCCATAGAAATAGCGATCAGCAGCATTGACGGATACATGCCCTACAACACCACGAGCTTTTAGTCAGGACGGTTCCTCTGAGGAAAGTGTGGTGCAGCATACCACTACTTGGATGAGACTGGTAGACAGAAAGTACTCCGAAAATACAGACTCTGCCTTACTGCCGATGGGGCTAAATTCGCTGACAACAAGTCCAGCCTTATACAAGATCAGTAGAAAATCGATGATGGTCTGATGAATAGAAAGACCTTACCCAGAGTGCAGAATACAATGCCCCCGAGTCAATGAACAAAGCCAAAAGCTTTTGTGATCGAGTCAATGTATTCCCCGTAGTGAGATAGTTCTTAACAACACGTTTATGGGTCCTGCGCAAACGCAATCTGAATAATCAGTACAATGTGAGGAGGCGGTCGATAACGCACCATGCCTTATATGCCACGACCGACGTTGCCCACAGGTTCAATACGAAGGACAGACAAACCGTCAGTAATGGACCCGGCATATTGGTGCCACAGAAGAGGCACCTTGATGAGGCAGTTTGGATACAGGTGTCTATAGTATTAGAGCCCGATATGCCTGGCGAGCAAATGGTGAGCTGGCATTGGAAGAAGAGTACCTGATGTGCTCACCTACCAATGCCAAAAGTAATATAGCAGAGGTAATCTGAATTGCACGCTTGCCGCTCCAAATTGTATAAGCCCTAAAGAGCACAATGGCATCACTTAGTATGACCTGCACAAAGGAATATTATTCAGCACCAATGAAGAACGTGTGATTTAGATGCACGAACGCTGATAGAGAGAAAGGCTGTCGGAGCACAACTCGGGAGGGCTGCTTTTCCTGCCCAAAACGTATTGTTGGAAGCCAAGATGTCTAGTGCATCCGACGGACACGATATGGTAGAGTTTGACGCAGTCAGGCCCCGAATGTTATCCATGAGCAATTGTTCATCCGCAAGGGATCTCTGCGTCCACAAGCTGAGCATAGTGCCCCAGTGGGCCGTCGCCATAATGTACATAACCACGCATGTGAGAATCACCAACATGCGTCTTATCGTGCGCGGACTGTTCCAGCTGTAGGAACATACATAGAATTAGCGTTGTGGAACAACTTGTAATGGACTGGCGACTTGCATCCACATGAACGATGAAACTACGATGACACACGAGAAGAACCCTGAAAATACAGTCATCTATCAAAGTCATGGCTTAATTCCTTCATGATGTACTTACCCCAGAGGACTGTTTCGAAAAGTAACGGACCACGTGCGAAGGAATGTAGTCCCTTCATCTTAGCCCAATCGCTTGCCAATGCAATCTGGTGGAGGCATAAGACAGGGGAGGAGGTCATTTCCATGCTGGTGATATGAGAACAAGCAAGCGAGCCCAAGTCTGGGAGGTAAAAAACCAGGAACAGCTTGTCAGTCGTGGAATATATAAGGCGAACGAAATGCAATGAGCGGGCCTCCATCACCTGTAGTTGTGAGAGGCTATCTTGCATCGCCATTGCAAAAGGCCTGGAGGGGAAAAAAAGATTGGATGATATGCTCTACTCGGGCATACGAATCCGTCGACTCGAGTTTGAAACTCTCCCTGCGTGATCTGGAATGTAGGTGAAGCATCCGCAGTGATAGCAGCGCAAGAAATTCACTTATCTTCAAATACACGGACTTATAGCCGCATAGACTACAAAATGTTCGCATCTATACATCATGATCATGATCTGTCAGGAAACTCAAGAGTCCAATCACAGAGAAGGGCCTGAGGAGTGCGTGAGGAGCTGCCCAATAGTGAACGCGCGTTCGTCGTTACATCCGAGTCCAGACCTTCCCACCGGCTCGCGTTTGTACTTACGCTGGTTTCGCCATCATGATGCTGGTGCAAGGCATCGTCGTTGGATCGAAGGTTGCCAAGTTTTGGGCAGTTTTTCTCGTGTTTTTTATTGCAGTGGGAGCTACGCTTATTGGCACAGGGGTCTAAGGATTGACGTTCCATTTCAACTTGCGACACGCATACAATAATATCTGAATGCAAGTATTTGGGTCTCGGATGTAGTAATACATGCGCCTCACCACGAACCTTTCAAGTGCGCACATGCACTTGTGAACATTGCGCGGCTTAGTTCTTAAAATTTGGGCAGAGACGAGTTGCAAAGTACAACGTATATCGCAATATCTAGGTCTTATTGTCAGTTGAGATAAAACGAAGTAAGCGTGCACTGGAATTGAATCGACATACCACCAGTAGGGTATATAATTATGGTATATGGCTTCTAGAAGGTTTGATCCATGCAGTGTCTCAGCTACAGTATCCTCTGAAAAGCAACATAGACGCACCTCCCAAGTCTTCCATTGTGTGGAAATCAACCGCGTACTCTGCTTCGCCAAAATTGTCATATCCGTAGAATAAGCAAACACGACCCTCGAGTTTGTCTAATGATGTTCGCCAAACCTCCATGAATTCTAAAAGATCGTCACGACTCCTGAAACGCAATTGTAGTCGCACAAACCCTTCTTGTGCGGCGCATAATCCAGCTATCTCGTCCCAAGGGTAAGCTATGGCGCGTTGTATTATGGTGGATTGGCCTTCCGCAGTAGGGAACAGCTCTATAGTAATATCCGCGCACATGGTAGAGATATGGTGAAGTGTCATTAGATTCCTGCGTGTCAGATCTGGTCCTGACAGAGACCTCGAGGCAAAAAATCTCAGCCTCATCAGTGACAGTATGTCGTATAGTAATAGTCGGCCCAGCTTCGAGTCGTGCACTCCGAAATGTACTTGACAAATTTGGAGTATGTCTGCTCAGGACATTGATCGTCGTTCACACTCGGAATGTAGCAATATCGATATACTACTCACTTTGGTCTTTGTTTACAAGATAGCGTCGGTTGACTCTGAGATACGACACGTTGCTTTCTTGATGTTTGCAAAGGGACTTGCAAATATCTAAGATATACCGCTGAACCAACGGAAGAACTTGCAGCATTGGGTCGACCTCGTACCCTGACTCTGAGGGCGAGATTTGAAGAATAGTGGATCTTTGTCTCGAAATGCGGCGCGGGGTGAAGGTGGAAACGAGCCAGGCTGCTTCCGCAATATGATGTGCGCCAAGTACTAGAACAGAGGCTTCCGAGTCGGAGGAAGATATGTACAGCGGATCTCTTGTGAGCTGGTCCTCATCCAAACGCGCCTGAGCATCCCATGTAGCGCTAATCAACCACAACGACTGGTCCCAAACGAATTTACCGAGTAGAGATGTGAAGTCCTGAAGGGTGACAAAATGTGGCCTGTTGATCATTAAAGTATTACACTGGTAACACGATGATGGAGGGGTTCGAGGGAGACCAGCAAAAAGGCGTCGAGAGGTTGAACGTTGTGGAGTGGTTGCTTCTCTGGTAGCATCCGAGTCTTCGTTATTAATCTCGAAATAAATATTTACGCCTCCCCGGAGAAGACACAGGGAAGACCGTAGCCAGAGAAGATGGATCCACGGTCGTTCTCCCACACGCTGCACCAAAGTCACCCATCGTACATACTTGAGATGGGCGTAAGCCTCTTTGGTGTGTTGGATACCAGCCAGGAGAATGCGCGCACGTCCTTGTAACTCTTAATCCGTACCTCCCGAAAGAGCTGCTCCCGGCAGATGCGAGCCCAGTAAAGACAGGTAAGTGAGCACGCCGAAACAGCCATGACAGCTTCCTTCCGATTTGTCAGTTCTTGATTCAGATCGAGCACCAGAGGCTGCTCGGCACCCTCGCAGACATCCAAGAGAATGCGCCTAAACAACTCTGGTGGTAAGTCAGCCGCAGTAGCCATATGCATGCCGATGATGCTAGTGCGCTGTGTAGCAATGTTGTCTACTATAAATAAAGCATGCGCAACTGAGAACAACTCTCTTGATTGCAACACAAACTGAGTCTTCAACTCACACTTATGTTGAAGCACTAGAAGCTCTCGCGAAGATCGAGTTGAGTGTTAAGAGTTGAGCTGGTATACAGGGGAAGGTCACGGTCGAACTACTTGAGCGCCGATCCTTCTCCCACGCCACAAAGTTGTTATGTAGCGCTCGCGGGCTCGTCAGTCTCACTGGCAGGCGTATGTTACAGACTTACATGTCGCACATGCAACTTTACTTCGCACCTCCATGTACTCAAGTCTGAACTCTCACTTTTGAACTCAGCACTGTCTCGCATTTAATCCTTTGTTTATTGTATGATTTCTCATAAACATGGCAGAACATAATTTCTCCGGAGCATTAGCGACATGGAAGGGTATGTCATTAGTATTGTATTAGCTCATACCCTGTACTCAACGTATTTATGTCAAGACATCAACCTGTCGGAGCTTCAGAAGACCTTAGATGCGCAAGGCGTTGAGCTGGTAGAGAATCAAAAGGAGAGTGTTGTCGGACGCAAGGCTTTGGCTGATCGTACGAAAGGTGTGTACTCGTCAAGTTGGGGGATACCGCTCCAAGTATCTGCGGACTGAAGGCATTCACCAGAGTTTAAGAAGATACCAGAAGAAGAGAAATTGAATGCATGGAAGGGACTGCTCAAAGGTGCGTTGCAATTCACTGTTGGTGTGTAGGAAAGTGGCTGAAACGGTTATTCGTGGCGCAGCGTACCAAACCGAGATTGACAGCTTGACGAAACGGTCGAAAGCGGCGGAAAATGCGTTTTTGAATGTGTATAAGGTCTTAGCGGAAGCACCGGACCCGTATCCGCTCCTTGAAGCTGCTGTGGTGTGTTGTCTAGAGTAAGTTCACTTCCGAGTCGTCTCATATTTACCGTCGGATGTCGCAGGACCAAACAGTCAAGGTTGCCGAGGCCAAAGAACTGGAGCTGGAGCTACAGAGACTGAAAGACGAAAATGCCGAGCTGAAAAAGCGTCTCAACGAATCGTCATCTCTCGAAAGTGCGAAGCGAAAGGCAGAAAGTCGGGTGGAGCAACTGGAGCAGCGGGTAAGCCACATAGTATCCAGGTTCATGTCAATGATCTCTGAAGTGCCCTTTAGATGGAAGACCTCATACAGGAGAAGGTGACTCAGAAGGAGAACGAGCTCAACGCTACGTATGACGAGAGGATTCGTAACTACGAGGAGAGGTATGTTCTGATGACCTCTGCATCATCTGGATACAGTTTACGTGCTGTTGTAGGGAACAGGATCTTCAGAAACAAGTTGCTCTGACCAAAGGGCAACTTCGGGACCTTCGTATGTCAAACGAATCCAACCAGGCTAAGCTGCTCGATCATACACAAAGACAAGGTGTGTTATTTCATTTGTACATGCAAGAGCGCAAGTTACTTATATAGCCTCTTGCAGACGAAGAAGTCGTATCAAAACTTGCTGAACTTGATATGATGGTGGCAGACTTGGAGCGAGCCAACAGTCGTGTGGTCACGGTCGAACGTCGCAATGTAAGCACTATCACTATGCGTCACGCGCGACGTTCATCTCTATCATCTTAGGAACTGCTTCGAGCCGAAATTGAGGCGATTAAGAGTGGTAACGAAAGCTCTGACCGGTCAGTGTGCGCTTATTTATTCTCAGTGCACCTCGATTGAATCTATGGGACACACAGCCTGCAAGACCTGCAAACGAAAGTTTCCGAGTTAGAATCAGAGACCGACAGACTGTCCAGTGCGCTCGAAGCTCAGAAGACTGCCACGGCCGACATACAGGCTGCTACTACCAAGAAGGTTGAAGAGATTTCCAAGGAGCTGCAACGCAAGGTCGGACACTTTCACCGTTTCGTAATGTCTTACCCTCTAACTGCTCAGCATCCAGACTGCTGAAGTCGACCAACTCAGACTGAAGTTGAAACAGTACTCTGATTACGACGAGATCAAGCGTGAACTTGAAATCATGAAGGTTTGTGAACCACATACGGTATAATTCTCCTCTCTGACCGTTCATCACAGTATGTTGAGTTCTCAGGATTTGATGACTCAGAGGACACAAAGGACTCTTTGGTCCCTGGTAGTGAAAGCCCAGACGCTCTCGGCCTGCTGCACCTCCCCAACCCCAATGCTGAGAAAGCTAACGCTCAACGTGGCAAATCGCTCGAAGTTCTGCTTGCTTCCAAGAACAAGCGCATCCTCGAAGAGTTGACTAAGTTCCGAGTACGTCCCTCTAAACCTGGTCATGTTTCTTCCCAACTCAAGTCTTACATTAGATTCTCCATGGCGAACTTGAAGCTTCTCTCATGGACGCACAGAGCCAACTCGCTGCTGCTGAGGCTGAGCTCGAGAAACAGCGGGCGTTGAACGAAAATCTGGAAAACGACCTTTTGCAGATGGAATCGCACAAGCCGAAGGCAGTCAACGGTGATGCAACTCCTGGCGATGACGACGTGCTGGCTTCACTCGATCTTGGTAGGAAGTCTACGGTACGCCCTGATCATATTGTGTGCGGGTCATGCGGTGGAATTGACACCCTGCGCAGACGACACCTGCGCGGAACAGTCCCATTCCGTTTGCTCCATCGGCTGACACATCCATTCTACCTATCGTCACCAGCCAGAGAGACAGGTTCAGACAGCGGAATGCGGAACTAGAAGAGGTCAGATCTCTGCTGCAGTTCAGCCTTGTCACACAGACTTACGCCTCACTCAGGAGCTACGAAAGCAGTTCAATATTATCTCAGACTTGCGCTCAGAGGTGTGTGACGTACCATTTGACCGTCCGCATCTCACTCACAGCATACCAGGTCAAAAGTCTTCAAGCAGATAATCTGAAGCTGTATGAGAAAGTACGATACATGCAAAGCTACCGCGAAGATGCTGCCACTCGACCTTCAACGCTCGATCCCATATCATCAACTGCCGCAGGACGGTCAGACGACATGAGCAAATATCGTGCCCGATAGTGAGTTCTATTCCCAGTTTGACGTTGAGGTCTGTAGCTGATGATCATGCAGTGAGGAGGCTATGAATCCTTTCCAGGCATTCCGTGGCCGAGTGAGTAAAATGTTGGAGAGTAATATGCTATTTCCTTTGACTGACGTCTTGATAGGAAGCCACGCGGGCCTATGAATCACTCAACGTCCTTGAGCGTGGTGTACTAGTTCTAACTCGTGCCATTCTCGGTAACAGAAGGACGCGGACTGCGTTTATATGCTATGCCATCCTCCTGCACCTGCTCGTGATGTTCACGACTTACGAATGCACGACATCTTCAGGCTCGCAACTACAGCGGCAGCCCATGCCTAGAAGTTAAGAGTTAACCTCATATATTATTGTGTTATGATGTATTACAGTACGGACAGCTATTTTATTTCTACTCGAACGACGAGTTCAACAGGCTGCTATGTAAGCAACTTGCCAAGAGGGGAGGCACGGTCTGTTACCGAGGACCAGGTGCCTTGGTATTTCGAGCTCTCCAAAAGGTGATGGCCTTGTCGACGGCATCCAGAACGGGTTTCATAGCCTAAAGGCGATACGGGCTGAGAGGAAGGACAATTCTCGGGGCGAAGCCAAACTTACCGTCTGCACGCGCACTGGATCGAAACCTTCCTTTCGTGCAGCAATCACAATCGCTTCGACCTTCTCAGGTGTTCTTTCAAGGTACCCGATCATTTTGGTAGCCTTCTGCGCCTTCTGCGCAGGTGTAGATGCCGACAGAATCTGCGTATCAGCCGGCGGCGGGTATACGGCCAACCAGAATTGCCGCAAGAACTCGTTTGCGGCCGTTTGGCACGTTCGCATCTGGCGAAAGAGACTTTCGGGAATGTCATCTGTTTTCCGATGTCGTTAGAAAGGCTATATCCAGGGCATCCAATGAAGTTTAACGGTGTCTTACGGTTTCGTAGTTTGACATCCAAACGGGCTGCAACGTTCTGAGTCATCCCATTGAGAGCCGCGTCACCGGCCTTCCGCTCGATCTTCAACTGTGAGAGTGTTAGAGTACCGCTTTGAGTTGTTTGTCAGTCTCAGAGTAGCGTTACCTGACTGAGATTATGTGACCAACCACCCAGACTGTCTTTCATGTCCCGAATAGCCGCCTTGACATCTACCTATTATCACTTTGTCAAAAACAGAAACGAAGATCACGGATGAAGACGTACTTGCACGGCATCCTGACCTGTTTGACCGGAACGCCCTTCAAAGTAACGTTGGCGGTCTTGCATGTTCAACATTATACCAGCCGAGGCTTGATTATCATGCAAGTCTTCCAAGTCAATCTGGGAGTAATGCTGATTTGATGCGCAGTCAGAAAACCACCGATACATTCGGGCAGCGAGCACACGCACGTCCTCCAATGTAGTGTCGATTCTCCGCCGCTTATTGGTATTATCACCCCTGGATGCGAAGAACCGTAAGTGAGCCAGCCGACATGGTTGAGGCAGAGAACTCTCGTTTGCTTACAGCGCAGCGTTCAGAAGTCGCCCTGAATGCTCATTGAACTTCCGTATCAGGGGTAGAACGGCCTTTTGCTTCCCAGCTTGCATTGTAACATCTCGTTCATTTCCCGTCTGGGGAGTTTGTGATATTAGTCGGCTACTGGCAAACGTCCCACGAGGATACTCACCTCCTCATGATCTTCGTTGGTAGCGCCGAGGTCGATGAACAAGTCAACCCCTTCATCGCGTAACTTACGCGGCTCAAGTTCTACAGTTACGTTACGGCTTTGATGTCGAGCAGTACATCAGAAATCTCTCACCATCATCATCTTTCTCCAAGTACTTGTCAAAAATGGGGTCGTCCTTCACGACATGTTGAGTTGCGGCAGAACGGATCGAAGCCCTATGAGCGTTGAAAAGCTTCGACTGGAAGTATCGCTTCCAGAACTCTGCTTCGGACAACTGGCCGTTTTGTTAGAAGCGGTGAGAAGACGAAATAAACAGTGGGAAAACCTTTTTAGGAACGTTCTCATTGTATGCCTTGGCTACCACCGGGTATTCGTCGAATATGTCATGCACAAGTTGAGGCGTGATAACAATTTTGATCTCGCCATCCACAGTTTGCGGGCGTGGATCGACCAGCTGACCAGGTTTACCCTTTTTCTGTCTTTCGGCCGCTGCTTGAGCAAGAAGTAAATGCTAGCGAGTACGTACTTGAATAAGGTGCATGATTATACGAGACCGTCATCATCAAGACATACCTCTCTGCCTTCCCAGAATTCCGACTCTGAGATTTGCCCTCCGACCACCAGTTCTCTATGTAGGGCGGCGAGGTCCGGTGTGCTTAGAAGAACTCTCTTTCTCAGTTGGAAGTCATTAGTGGGATCGTTCACAGGAGAACCTCGGGCCTCACTGGCCGTTGACACCGTTCGCGATAAAGTTGGTCGCGCTAGAGGTATCGTAGGTCGTACCGGGCCACCATTTGATAGTGTATTGCCAGGAGACGGTGTGACAGGCGTCGCCACGGCAGGGGTGGACACGCCGCTACGATTACGGCTTATAATATTCGTTAGCTCCGCCTTGAACTTTTCACGGTCGGTGAGAGCCGTAGGTTGAGGTGAGGTGAAAGTGAAGTTATGCCCGGATTCATCTGATACGAGAGCAAGCTTCAGCCTCACCAAGGCTGAGCCCTCTTTGCTACAAAAGAGTGCTTAAAGGAGGTGAGTGAATCCCGCATTTGGACACAAAAAAGACACCAACATGAAGCCTCATTATGCGGTATTCTGACTGAAGGTGCCTTCTTTCCATCCTGTGTCCATTGCAGATGTGTTGTAGTCAACTCGAGGAGACCTGGTAGTTTCTTGTACGAGGCCTTCGCGGTGAGCGTTGGTGAAGGCATGACCAGCGTCAGAGCGCGTCGCCGCCCTACTGTTATATTAGGTAAGCACGCATTTCGGGAATTTCCATACAGATCCTCGAGTCAGATTCAACGTATGAACGTTCGCTAGTTTTCAGGTTGTAGATGTTAGCCAGCAACCACCATCGCTTCAGCATCGCCGCAAGTAAAGATGACCATGCCTGTAGAAAGACAGCTCGTTGTGTTTGACTTTGACTGGTAAACATGAATAATCGGTCTTGAACGGCATAAACTCACATGTCATAGGTC
This sequence comes from Irpex sp. Y119-03, assembly GCA_037042295.1. Classification (NCBI taxonomy): domain Eukaryota; kingdom Fungi; phylum Basidiomycota; class Agaricomycetes; order Polyporales; family Irpicaceae; genus Irpex; species Irpex sp. Y119-03. The sequence goes on from JAXQKB010000021.1 coordinate 98,042, forward strand.
TTTAGCAGATCAGGATTCGGACAGATGGATCTTTGAGGTCCTGGCACCGGATCTGAGACGCAAGATGAAAAACTTGAAAGAAGAAGTTCAATGGACAGATCTTGTGTAAGCACTTGTTTTATCAACATACACAATCACCTATTTGACCAATTTACTAAGCGCTCAATCTCTACGAGAGTTACACGCCAGAGGTGGCACCAGAGAAGATATCGAGGGTGCACTGAAAATCATGCCTTTCGTATGTTCCATTCTAGTATCTTTAATGCTGAAATTTATGTGAACATAGCACCCAGCTATGAAGCGTGCTGTTTTGAAAGCGAAAGAAAGAGCGAGCCCCAAGTCTACATTCCTATGCCTGTCAAACGCAAACTCGGTCTTCATCCCAACAATTCTGAAGGTTTGTATCCCATTGGTGAAGTGCCGCATTAATTAACTTTGAACAGGAGAGAGGTCTTGAAACCCTCTTCGACGAGATAATCACCAATCCCGCGGAATGGGACGAATCTGGGTTGCTCAAGGTTCGCCGTCGAGTAGACCCATCCGGACCCCAGCATAGTTGCCGTGTAGGCTGTAATCCGAATATGTGTAAAGGTGTGTAGCTGTTCTCCCTTCTGCGTATCACGTATATTTCTCTCCATCTCACATCTGCCCATCTGTCTCTCAGGTGAAGAATTGGATGCCTTCATTGCCAGGCATCAACCCGCATTCGACCGCATCATCTACATCGGTGATGGGTCGAACGACTTCTGCCCTATCTTACGGATGAGAAGGTATGTGTGCGCTACACAATATGTCGCATCGCTGATTTTTTGCGTTCTTATCGTTGTAGTCAAGACATCGTATTCTGTCGTTCATACCGAGGACTTCAAAAGCGCATAAACAAAGAAGGCGAATTGTGCGGGCTGAAGGCCCAAGTTCGATACTGGGCTGGCGCATGGGAAGCTGAAGAGCTTTTCTCTCAACTTTAGAGTGGACATGGTGATGTAAATGGTGGAGTTTCCTCATTACTGGATAATTGGCAGTCCTCCTATTACTCTGATGTAGCGGTGAGGCACATACCAAAGAATGTCGCAAATGACACAGTTCTTTACTTGCACTGTGCCCCAAGGAAGCAGTCCCTTGACAAATGAACGCGGACATGAAGCTTACTCATATACCGATGGCTGAGTGGTATCGTTCAACATAAATGACGGTACGTAACATGATCATCGTTGTTATTGCAGACTTCTCGTCTTAATCCGTATACCCTTATGAATCCCGTTGAGACGACAGCCAGGACATGACGCCTCATGTAACAACCAATGATGCCATCCGTTATAACTCTGGCTGCGCAGTTGGGCTTCGAATGAGTGTTCCTGGTTCCTTGGTGCCGTACAGTGAACTTGTGATCAGAACGAATCAGAGCTCTCCATTCCCCTCTTATGGCTGCTGATCTCTACGGCTCCCCTACATTGTATCTGATAGGATGGTGTTATCTTGCGCGCACAGCGCCAGGTGCTACCACCCATCACGAAGTCAGATCCTTCCTCTCAAGGCAAGTATTCCACCACCAATCCATGTGCTCGACGCCTACTAGGCTCCTCACTGATAGTCGATAAGTAACATGCGCAGCACTAATACCTACAAACGCAATCATAAGTAGTATAGCGCAGCATCTCACTTATAGCTAAATCAACTTCGAGCGTAACGAGGTGTCAGATAAAGCTTCATGTTGCAAACGAATTTGTAAAGCTGCCACTTCTGCTTCGATGATATCCGAAGTCTGCGACAAAGGTACACATGGTCTCCATTCTCACCGGACGCCACGACTCTCTCGAGTGCCGGTGTGGCCACGGACGTAGTGCCCTCGGAACTCTATCGCGAGCTGACTTTTGAAAGCCTATCTGTGTCGTGCAATGACATCAACGCCTCATACGTATACGGAGACCCGCTCAACGTACTATAAGTGGCGTGGCTTATTTGTAAGTTACATGATTGAGATCGGCCACTGTGAATGCCAATCAGCCTAGCAGTGGACTGTAAAAGTGCGCAGAGCACTCACGAGACGATGAATTAATAGTGAAGTTCCCATGGACGTTCTCGACATGGGAACACATTCGGGTCCTCTAAAGCGCGAGAAATTCCAGCTGTATACGTCGGTAAATACAACGCGATCAGCGTCGCACGTGGCTTTTGGCATCCACGCCTCAGCAAGTATTCATCTAAGTCATTCAGTCATCCCGCAGGTGACCTAATTATGTATGATCCAAGATTCAGTTCTAAATCCTCCGCATTGAGTTACCGTTGTATACGTTGACTTCGAGTGTTCAACATCCTTTGGCTCCGCGACCGCAACATAGTCGAGTCAATGAGGGCGGGTGCGGTATATGGCAGGTTATGGTAGCATCTTGCCGGCGGCATATAGACGGTACCAGGTTTGGTACATACAAGAGCTGAGTTTACGCACGCTGTTGATTAGCAGTATTCTTTCTGTTCAGTTACATGAGTTAGCTTGATGCTTTGATACGGCACCGAGTACGTACGACCGATACGACTCGACGTTTGCCTTATAGCACAGTGCAGAAGATGCTGTGGGAATACGGGAAAAGGAGTATGCGTGGCCGATCAAATCGTGAATTGAGAATGCTGGTCTAATGCATCACCACTGCATGGCCCTGCCAGTACTGGCTTAGCCGCCGTGAACAGGTAGTACTGATGGTCTGTGGAGAAAGTGCTGGACGGTGAAAATTGCAAGCACGACAGAATACGCCACTACTGACCATTCATAATCGAAGCTAGCCCCTACGGTCAAAGAATTTGGCTTGTGGCGTCCAAACTCCCTTCATTTTCCCACAGCTGTAGTATCGTCCAGGGCTCACCTGTCTTTCTCTTGAAATTGCATGTATCGCCCGTTGCTTGCAATGTTGATCAAACATTTAGAGGAAATTTCAACGCCACGTATGAACGGCATTATGCATACTGCTGCGAGGCTCCTCTAGCAGATACCGTCCAATGTGAGACGAGTTGAGTACAATGGCCACGGCCGCCGGTTTGCAACCCTATTTGTTCGCCTCGGTGCCTACTTCTCTGACCCACGGTATGGGCCAGTGTCTATCAGCATCCGGTAAAGGCACTTCAAACCTACAGACACGCTTACCGAAATCTGGTCCCAGGATGAAGATCTGATCGATTGAGTCCGGTGGGAGCGCGATCGTCCAGTTGCCTGGCAAGGTACCATGCAGCCGGGGACAGTTTCTCACACAGACACACTCGCGGTTATGAAATCATATCGCGCCAAGCGCAAGATTATCATACGTGAGAAAGTCAGCGTACGTTGGATCACTGGCTATCCCACACACGTCGTTCGACCAATGAGCGACCATTATTGGTCTGAACTGGCAAGGATTGAGCAGACGGGTCGATAAACGAGCATTGCGCACCTATCGCACGCCGTGTACGAAGTGCCTACTAGTACATCCTGTGGTCGTAGTCGTCGAGAGTAAACCGACATGGCCGGCCTACTGAGAAATGAATTGATCATGCTGTCTCCTTATTACGGCCGGTATGAAAGAATGCCAGTCATTATCTAACGTGATACTGATTAGATTGTTATTGTGCGTGCGATCGAGGTGCTCACTCAGTGATGCCTGTTCGGACTTCTCCGCGTGAATAGAGAAACCGCAAGATCACTATCCATCTAGTACACAGAAGACATGCACCAGTAGTTAGCGAGATACAAAGCACTTGGTCAAAGATAGAGACAGCCACAGTCATTTGTGTAGGATGGAATCGTTCTACGGTACCTCTGTATATGCCTTGCGCAGCTACAAGAGCGTGTAAATCATGGCACACGCCAACGACGAGCGCATGCTCTCAGACTGGCGTGTGAATCAAGACAATCACCTGGCAGAAGGCTTCAGTGGGGTGAGAGCCTACGGCGCAATAGCGTATATGAGCTGCACAACAGAGCTTACAACGTGGTTTGCGTTTAGGAGTGCATGTCCGGTGGTAGATGTGGTCGTAATGCGAAATCGAACTTTGCAAGGGGCCAAACGTTTAGGCAAGCAAGTTGAGCAAACGCGCAAGGGAAGCACCTTTGTGGCGCAAGTGATAGACGCTTACTTAATCGCTGGCTGACGATTCGTCAAAGCTCCAGGAGGCAAACATCGCAGATGGTGCATTTCACGTACATACAACCGCCAGAAGCTAAACCAACGAAGATAAACAAGAAAACGAACGACAGATATACAGAAACGATAGCGGGTTGATTGTACATGCCATGCGCAGTAGCTTTACTTTCCCCTCCTCAATACCAATGAACTTGCGTCAATAAAGAGTAATAGAAGAATGCGGTGCAATGCCAAAGTCCATTGAGTTATGGTGATAATGGTCCGGTGGGGATGGTCAGGTGAGCAAAAGGTGGGAGCGAAACAGAAGAAAAGTTAGCAGAACAACCTCTTCAACCATTGCCTGAATCTTGACCACCAGTTGCCCTTCCAACCGGGCGAGCGGGTTCTATTGCCTACCCACATGGTACCGGTGCCGACTCTAATTGCACCACGATCTTCATCGGCATCATCGCCTTCTTCGAGGTCTCTACGGCCGTGAAGCTGCACAGACGGGAAGCGTGGAAGAGGACTCTGGACCACGAAGGACGGGAATAACTTCAGGAGAGCGAGGAATTCTGCGTTAGATAGGTCGGGCGCAACCCATGTTCTCATGTATGTCTCGGGTTCGGACAGATCTAGAACGTGTCCATGAGTGCGGAAAGGATCTACAGTTTCAACGCGCGGAGTAGGAGGTAATGATTGTTCATCAACTGTTGACGAACCGGAGGTGGAGAGCTGGCTCATGGTGTTAGCGGATGAATAGGACGTGGAGAGCAGGTTGGGTGTGGGGACGTGACTGTCGACAAAGGGGTCGCTCGGCGCCCTGGCCCGCTTCGTCTGGGTCGTAGATGCTATCGGCGGAGCCTTGGACGACCGTGAATTGATGGCAGGCCCCGACGGGAGAGGCGTTGATTGGGACCGAGAATGTATGGGCGTGAGAGGAGAGAAGGGTGAATAGGGTGCTGTGGCGGATGAAGGTGATCGTTTTGACGAGGTGAATTCTTCGAATCCAAGATACTGGTTTGACATAGACGTTAAAGGTGTTTATTATGTTTAGCAAAAGTGGCGCTTACTCCTTTCAAGACATCTATAGCCTCGAGCATAAAGTCTTTACCACTGTCATAGGAAGCTCAGTTACAGCCCACAGATACTTATGCAGAAGACGCTACTCACGCTGCCTCCTTGAATACAGCGTCGTCTATTTCCCATTCAATTCTATTGCCGCCGGCACCTCCTAAGTTCTCTGGCACGACACTCAATCTCATGACGCCCCAAAGACCAGTGAAGAAAGGCTTCGTGCCAGGCATTCCTTGGACACACCATGTCCGAATGAAGCGTTCGAACCTCTCTAACCTTTCTTTTTGGGCAAGAGGGCCAGAAGGGTCTGCACGAGCAGCTGGCATCAAAGATGCGCCCGGCACCGTAGCAGATAGATGAGCTTGAAACTCGGCATTCCGTCGAGCGTTGACGCTCGCATGATAGGCGGACCTTATTGAAGCCTGCAACCGAGCAAAGGGTGCGCGGTGGGACGATGGGAGCGTAGCAAGTGTTTGGGTCATGGTACGGCCCGCTTTGTCATCCTGATCGAAATACCTGCACAGAAGTTTGGTAACGAGTAACAGTGCAAAGGAAGGACAGGTGAACCCACCAGGATTTACAGACAGCCGCAAAATTCTCCAGATCACGCTCCTGAGGTTGTGCGGGCGTGGGAGCCCTATTATGAGGAGGTGGTGTCATCCCCTTGCTTCGAGACATCCTTGACTGGCTTCGTCTAGATGGGGACGTCGGAGAAGCACCGAAGCGAGGAGAACGAGGTGATGTAGGGGTAGCCGAAGGAAGATCGTACAGGAGTGGCGCAGAGGTATCTCGCTGTTCGCTTGTAGCAGAAGACGATAGAATATTGCTCGTGCGGATCGGTATTGGCGGAGGTTTGGGTCTAGGGGTCTCCAGGCGATAAGACGAAATAGCTGAGGCCATAACTGCTTAATACTCTTAGCTCCTATGTGGCAGACAAGCTAAGAGATACAGTGGAAGCCAAGATAACTTGATGGGCGGTGTAAAGCAACACGAGGTGCGCTGCAGGTTATAAAGAGTGACAAAAGAAACAAATCTGTTCTTTGAGCATGTAGGGCCTGTGAGAGGCTTGATTGTTGCCAGTGTTGGTTGCACGACTAGCCGGAGAGTAAGCTTTGTGAAACGAGGATGTCGCAGACCTGCCGCAGAGCTGCCACCACACCGCAAGGCTGGAGGTCGACGCTGGCTTCGAAGACGAACCGTAGCAAGCTGTGCTGCGCGGCCAGATCAGGAAGGCAATCACGTGCATGCCGATATCAGGGCGCAGATTGTGTGGGCGGTTGTGGGCGGGCGGCTCGCACCTCGATGTGGCAAAGCAACCACCCTCCACACTCGTATCTCCCGCCAGGATGGGAATTGGCCCAGCTCTTCTGGCGTGCAAAGCCCATTCATCTCTATTTGGTAATTAGGGAGTTAGTTCGTAGTGAACTTGCGAGCGTCGGCACTGACCTCCTTACTCCAGTTGGCCCCGAACCTTCCGCCCTCAAGCCCTCCACGGGCAACTCGCGTGGATGAACTGGTGCTATATTTTTATGAGTTAGGACAGGAATATTCCATGTCTGATACGCCACCTGACGTTTCCACCCCGTGGACCGCCTCACTATTTGTAGTGGACTCTCCAGCGTTGGCCAACAAGGCAAACGGTAGTTCTAATTGGGCATGGCTACTCGCTTCTGCTACCATCGGGAGGCCAAAAGGTCAATGAGCTGGTTTATTACCACACCAAACATGGTACGGTAAGGCTAAAACTTCGAGCTAGTTCACGAATCCGCGGAGACACTGTTCTAGCCCGAGCACCCATCCCGTAGAATGTATGTGTAATTCAAATGGGGCGCACATGCCACGTACCTACTCAGTTGTTTCCTTTTTGTATAGGCTTTGTCCAGTTGCTAGCAACACCACCCAATCCTGAATTTCTGTTGAACCTTATAATATTGGTAATGACGACGGAGTTCGCGGGAGACCCTTCTCGTCATGAGTTGAGTATTTGCAAACTTAAAACATATTCAAGCTCATGTTGAACGGCTTACTAACACGTGTTCTAGTGCAGACCTTACTTCGATTGCAACAGCGGTTGGTATCTGTACGACGGGTAAGTTCGTTGCTCGACGGTATTCATGCGGGTGTTCACTGGCACCGAGGTACTATGTCACCTGTACGGTGACCTGGAGGTTCGGTAAATCAATGTCCAGGTTTTGAGATTTTGACGTCTTAAAGCAGGTGGCCGCAGATCTGCCAGTTCATTCTACGTTCATTGAATCTGGTATATGGTGCTGTCACCTCTATAGCCAGCGTGATAAGCACCCAACTGCAGTCATTCATGATACAAACGCTGTAGGTCATCTGCCACCCTCCACATTCTGCGTAAACGCTATGTGGCATACCCTTATTCTCATTCGATGGCCGGCTGTCACTGAAGATTCTGGTCTCTCGAGGCATGGACTACGATACAATCGTTCATGGATTCCGTCGCTTTACATCATCTTCCCAGATCCGGTAATTCTCCAAATAGAACGTGAAGCTCTTCTTGCGGACATAGAGCTTGCTCTCGAAACCTCGAAACCTGGCGAGCCACGATGAGGTTACGGTATCCACCAACGTACTCCTTCTACACGTTGTAGCCAGCGTTGTGTGGAGATAGTTCGAATTTGAAGCAAAGTTATCCTAGTGCACATCGGGTGCGCGTGGCCCCCACCAGTGCTTCGGTCCGTGCCGCAACTACTCACGAGACCAAACGAAAGGAGTGCTTGCGCCTATAATGAATCCTAACGTAACGTAAAGAGCTGTTTATGCCCGAATCACTTGACATGCGCTCCTAGCTGCGAATTGATAGCGTTCGATACATTCGTCTTCCTCTCTCCTCTCTCTGATGTGCTGTATGTATTCGATGGCTTGCTGTTCTCCTTCTTTGGCCTCATACGGACATACCATTGCTCGATAGGAGTTGTCGATCTCTTCTCCAATATTGCATTTCATAATCAACGCTACTTACTGCTGTGAAGCAGAAACCCGCTGTCAATCTAACGTCGATGTTGCAATGTTAGATCCAAACCAGAGCACGCTCTACGACGGAGACGGTGTTTCCGGTCAAGCCATCGTCACGATTGAGGCAAACATCAGCAGCTTTGGCAGCTCAACTAGGCAGGTAGGAACCTGATCATCTGTGGCGTTTGTTCAGATATCTAAAGTGGAGGTACACAGATATCTGAGCGCTTGGAGCGATGGACTATGAAGGAATAGCTCGATGTTGCCTCGCACACAACATGTGCATCGCTGCGAAGCACACTGTCACCAACCGCCCAATTTTAAGTACACCTTGCAACAAGTCTGAAATGAGAAGTTCACAGGATCCCGACTGCACACGCAAGCGCAAAGTGAGCAGCCCAATCAATGGCGTTCAAGACGTACGTACTTCTGTTCCGAGCTCGCCAGTATTAAACACCTCATTGGCGGACGCATGAACATCTGTTATTGGTCGAAGTGTGGACTTCGGTCGTGTTCGGTACGTGTGCCTGACGCATTGGGTGCTTCTATGTCCTCGTTCTTGGCAGTCCGCTACCTTGGTCCCCCATATTTTGACACTCAGCCGGTAACGACCGTTCAACAATCAATGTCGCAAGACGAACAGGACGCCTTTCCGCGCTCATTTGCATGTTCTGCGAGGACGTGTTCGTCATTCTACACTTCACGCGGGTAAGGTCGGATGAGGAGACGTAGCTCTCCCTTCACAGAAGCTATAACACGCCTTCGCATAGCAACTGGACGTGTTGTATGACAACATCGAGTGAGCAACCCGGACTTTACGATGGCAGAGAGGGTAATGTCGCGCACCAAGGGTCTAAGTCGAGGCCTTTCCGTCCAAGTTCCATTCAACAGTGCCGTAGTAGTTCTGTGCGCGTCTGAGGTTACTATACGTACGCCGATCTTTCGAAACATACCTTTGTATGACCCTTACGCAAATGCGTAGCCCCCACTACCATTGGTTGTGTAGTTCCAAGGAGTTGAGAAACGTATTTACCGGCGTCTGATCAGTTCTCGAAGGCGACATGTATATTGGAATGAGTCACCGCGAACAGGAGATGGACATCGCTGTAGCCTATCGTGGCGAGATTGTTAGTGGCAATGGAAGTACTTACACCCTAGAAGAGCATTGGCCACACGTCTAGGTACCGTTCCCCATTAACGCGTTCTCACCTCAGGGCGCGAACATTCGGCTACGGCTGCTGCGCCAAAGGGAAAGAATGTCCCGAAGCGGCATCAGGATGATCGTGACGACAGCAGGTGTCGGCGAGCTACAATAGCCTCGAACGGTGGGAACATGTCCATCTTCGACCGCGATCAAGCTGACTGAGCCGTTTTGCTCTGAGCCTAGACGAGGCCTTTATCGCTAGTGACGAAGTCTACGTTGAGGACGAGCCGAGATAGAAGTTGGCACTTGGACGATCTCTGTACCATTACTGAGAATTGCTCGAATGCACTCCCGTAGAACGACCTAGTCCGCGGTGGTACAAAAGTTGGAATGAACAATGTGCGGCTGGTAGGTGGCCGATTGACCGAACGGAGGGGCCATGCGGTGACAGATACCGATGCCGTGAGGTGTATGCAAAAGCTCCCGGCCTGCGCCGAAGCAAGCTTAACTTCGCGATGAACAAGGAAGTGTTCTGAAGGGCATGTTCGCATCTGAACGTCGAGAAGACTTGAGGAAACAAACTTGAATGGTGACAACATGTGACGAGGATGGACTGGAGTTCCGGTTCCATTGTACTGTGGGACAACTGGTCGAGTGAGCATAGATGCACTACTGCCGCTGGCTGATAGAGTATTCGAGGATGCAAAGGAGAGCGCCGCGCAGCGGAGGGGACGCCTTGGGGCAATGATGATCGGAAGGTGGTTGGCCGTTTATACCTGTTACAGAGAGTAGATGTGGGGTAAGGCGCATCAGCGCCCCCGCAGTTATCGGGTGCTGTGTTGCATTGGCTGGAGGTCGAGGGGCCGAAAGATAATACAGTCTCGGGCAGATGGCTATGGAGAGGGAAACCTTGATTCATTAGAAGAGGCACAGCCCTGGTGCGGAAAGTCAACAGAGTTCTGGAAGAGATACGGGATCTGTGAGGGGCACGAACTGTGAGCAGGCAAAACAGAAAGGCCGCGAGTGACAGGATAACGTCAACGCACTACATTGAGGAACTTCTGCGAGGGCAGAGCAGACGACCAATCGGGACGAAATGCGCAGGACTCGGAACGGAGGGCGCACGAGAAAAAGTGGGAAATGATAGAAGAGAAGATGATCCACAGCCAGTGAGCAGGAGAGGCGTCGACAGTAGCCGTGCAGCAAGAACGAGTGTTTCTGGCAACAAAGTCCTCACGCTTCTCGGGGGCCAGACGCAGGAATTGAAGAGGAGCAGAATTGGATGAGGGAGAGATGCAATCGGTCCAAGGCCTGACAGACGTGATTGATGGCAGACTGTATACACATCTGCGCTGGTTCAAATCTGAAAACGAGGCAGAAATATTTGTCTACCTTGATTGGAGATTCACGTCAGCCTTTCGGGGTGATATAAAGAGTTGATGACGGTGGGGACGAGGAGAGCTCACCCTTGCACTGTCTATTTCGCTGTCCGTGTTACTAACGGCCCCGGCGACGACGAACCCCATTCGACTGCCGTAGAATATATTACGAACATCTACGATCTCCTCACTGCCTCTCGACTCAGCTGAATCGACATGGCGTCGCTCAACTCGCCCGGATACTCCTGGATGCCCCTTTCGGCAGGTGCCGGCGCTGAACGCCGATCAATAGGTGAGCTTCAGATTGATCTGAGAGACGCACGTCGACGCCCTTTAGTCTCTGCGTCTCCTGGGTCGCCTCCTCTTCATCCTCCTCCTCCCCGCCCTCCTCGTCGTCGGCGTGCATCTCGTCGTCGTCGTTCACAGTGCTGACCACAACGCCCAACAGACATCCTCAAACACTCGCCTGCTCCCCGCAGCAGCGCTAACAGGACTAGGAGCGTCAGCATGTCTGTCGACTACAGCACAAACGGCTCGCATCAGAGTCTGTACGGCCAGAACGACATTGACCACACTTTCACTTCGCTGCAAGCCGGCGACCTCAGCTCAGGGCATGGTCACTCTAGCTCGCAGCTACCGCATTCTCTCGACAGAAGCGACCCTTTGGACGTAGGAGACCATGGTAGCTTCGATGTCTTTGGGTCGTCATCTAACCATTCTCTTGCCTCGCAGCGCTATCGCACAAATGGCTCCTCTTCGTCCTCACTTGGTCCAAGCTACCCATTGGGTGTAGATACTATGTACCCACCGCCGCCATTCTCCAACGACCTCCCTCCCTTCCACTCCAACTCACATTCGTACGACCTCATCGGCAGTTTGCCGTCGTCGTACAGTAGCGGGAAGCCATCGCCTCTCACGCCCAACGACGTGAGTGGGCTACCTCACCACTCTTCATTCCCGTTCAACGGACAATCCAAGGATTTCTCGTCCAGCTACCATGACTCTATCCTTGACCGCCGAATGCCTGGCGTCAATGGGTCTTTTCCGTCTGACTTCAACGACGACTTCGGCCCCATGGGCGTTAACTCTGGCCTTGGCTTGAACGGATTCCATCCGCCTTCTGCCCTTCATCAATTCCAGGACCGCCTGGGTCGCGTGCAGCACGAGTCCCGTTTCCCCGGATCTACCGTACCCCCTCTTTCGAGCCCGACACACCTGACCCAAAACCACAATTCTGATATGATTAGAGGCGTTGCTCCCCAAGCAACACACTCGTTCAGACCAGAGAATGGCCTTCCTCCGTTCGACGACATTCCTCAGTTTATGGCACCTAACCCTCAAGTCGATTACCCTCTTCGTATGCCTTCAGTTGACGAGAATATGGCGCGGCTGCGGTTACACGGAGGCGGTGACCTCCAGACGTTCATCAGGTCCGTTGCGGATATTTCCTTCCGCAGTATACGGCTATCATGCTAATCTTGAATGGACCCTCCAGACCTTACTTGGATCAGTACATTCGAACGCCTAACCGGTTGGCGTTCGGAGAAAGAACGGTCATAGTGATGTCCTCCAAGGTTGCTCAAAAGTCTTACGGGACAGAAAAGCGGTATGTTAGGTGCTATATCCCAATGATAGAAGTTGTAACTCATTACACCATAATCTCTGCAGATTCCTATGTCCTCCTCCGACAGCTATCATGATCGGCAACTCGTGGTGGTCAGATGTACTGCGACGCGGTGAAGAAGCCAAGCTCTGTCCGCCTCGCGTTGTGATTTCCATTTCCGGCGAGCCCGCACCCCAGGAGGGATCTATCGAATGGACCAGTGCTACTGGTAAGGCGTTCGACGTTTCCGATCCTCCAACGGGCACCACCTATATCGGTCGCTGTGTTGGCAAGCAGCTCTTCATCTCGGATGTTGACGAGAAGAAGAAGAAGGTGGAGGCTCTCGTAAAGATCATGGCTCCATCTTCCGACGATGAACCTGAGCGCGTCATTGGTACGTTCCCTAGCCGACCAATCAAGGTCATCAGCAAGCCAAGCAAGAAGAGGCAAAGTGCGAAGAACCTTGAGCGTAAGTACCACATTAAGGTTGTCAGACGTTAAGTGGACCATACTGAATTGTATCTTTCATCCGTCAGTGTGCATCAACCACGGATCTACCATTTCGCTCTTCCACCGCTTGCGGTCTCAGACTGTCTCGACGAAGTACCTTTGTGTCTCCGGTTCTGGTTCTTCATTCAAGGGCTCAGACAATGCGCCCTTGTTGGGATTGGACCAGCGGTCGCGCTCACAGACGCCGTCATTTATCGCTCGTACTGCCAGCTGGGGTGAGCATCATTGACATATTTTTTTCTGGTCGGATTACTCATTGTATGTCCGTATCACAACAGATCCATTCATCATGTACATCGTCGACGTCAACAAGCCTACCGGCGGCATCGATACACCGCCTCCTCCACCTCCTCAGCCGGAATACCCGTCTCCACCGCCGAACGCCATCCCCTTCACCAACAATGGGTCACAGATCCCGATCTACTACAACCAGACCGTCGTCCTGCAATGCTTGACCTCCGGTGTGGTCAGCCCGGTGCTCATCATTCGTAAGGTTGATCACGCGACGACTGTCGTCGGTGGTGGGCCGCAGGAGGGCGCCAAGGGTATCATTGACCATTATTGTGCCTCTGGTGAGGTATGCGGTGACCCCGTGTCACAGCTGCACAAGATCGCGTTCGAGGTCTACGATCCGAACAAAGCTGCGCCCGAACCCGGTACACCCGGTGTTAGCGGTGCGTTCTTGTCGTGCATGGGCGAAAAGGTGAACACCTATCGTCCTGTCGAGGGCCGTCAATGGAACAGCAGCATGACTGGTACAGCAGAGGCCGAATCGCCTTTGATGACGCCCGCTTCGCCAACTGTCTCGACGCCTACTTCGAGCAACGGGAGTGCCGACTACTTTGGTGGAGGCAGCGCGAGCAGTGTCCCAACTTCACCTGACCCGTCTGAGTTCCCATCAAACGACGGTGGTAAGGTCAAGAAGGGCAAGCGTGGCTCGTCTAGCGGCGGTGGCCTCAGCAAGCCTGCTTCTCACAAAGGCCGCAGGAGACCGACCTCTGCTGGTTCGTCTACCGGCTCTACCGGATCGAGCAGGCGTAGCTCGAACGGTGACTCGTCTGCCTCGTCTGGCGCGTTGTGGCAAGTGGACATCGGTGAAACGAGTGTCTGGACCATCGTCGGGACTGGTAAGTAGCTCAAATGAAATGCACGCGGTCGATACAAGTTGCTGATATTTACGTGTCTATCAGACCAGGTGAGGTACAACTTCTATGTGCCCCCGGTTCTCTTCGACAACCAGAACGCGCCCCAAACGGGGTCATTCCCGATACCCTCGAAGCCTGTCACGCCGTTCCCTGGCGTCGTAAAGTATCTTCCTCCCGACCGCGCCTCTGAGGCTCCAAAGTCGAACTGCCCTGCTTCGCGAGCGGTACTGGCTAAACCCAATCCTCACGCCTCGAAGATGCTCACCGTCTACGGCGAGAACTTCTCGAAGGCTGATCCTGTTACGGTGTTCTTCGGTTCTGACCCGTCGCCTTACGTGGAGGTGCGATGCACGGAGGTCGTTGGGTGCTTGCCGCCAGAGACGAATAACATGAAGCGCAGGCCAATCATCCTGGTGCGACATGACGGTGTCGTCTTCCCCTCTAATACCATGTATCCATGAGCTCGTTCTATCGTTTTCTGCTCGCTCGTCTATTTGCTTTGTACATTTTTGCTTGCTCGATCAGTTGGGTTTCGTTCTCTGGACGTTGTATGTCGCTGCTCATCTCTTCATTGTTTCGTCTTCCGTCTTCACTGTGGGTATGCTTAGATTCGACTCGTTTTAACTGCTTTGGGACCGCATTACTATCGCCATACGCGTGTTTGTACTTGTACATGGTAGAATCGTCGCAACAATTACCGCTTGCACAACTTGAATATCCGCATGAGTCCATGAGTGCTACGTCCCTGGCCGATGATCGCATTCGCATCGATCAGGGCGGCGTCTGGACGATGAACAGAGGTCTGAGGTCACAGCTGTACTATCGATGACCCAGTAATGCAAAGGGACAGGAAGTGCAAAAATTTGTAGTTCCGGGTGTTCCACTAGTCCGGGGCTTTCGCAAAAAATCACACATATGTAAGTACGTATATAGGCCACGATTCCCTCATCTTGGGGGTATCTGGTAGATACTTGATGAATGAAAATTCAGATACTGTCGAGAAAATGGGCAATCACGCTGTTTTGGTCACTGATGGCTGCATAGAGGTCATAGAGTGGCTCTCAGAGGCCTAGAACTTTGCATACATAATTTAATATACTAGTACTACTCGAATAAAATACATTCTCTCGTAAATCGACAGTGGGGCATGGTAGGGACAGGCATTTCGACCGGAGGACGAGGACGAAGTGACAATCAAGTTCATACTCCGACGCGCGCGAGATATATGAGCCAATCAATAGCTGCAAGCGTACTGATGGGATCAACGGGGCTCAAATATCGACGGCGTTTAGACGTGACACACCGTGACCAGGACAGTGGTTTGGCAGGAGCAAAGTTACCTTCGTGCGGCCTCTCCTGTACGATGATATCCTCCCCGAAAAATCTGAAATCTCGAGAGTCTATAGCCAAGATGTACTACTACAGTAATATCACATTTCCGAAGCCATACCCTGAAGAAAATATGCAAGTGGGCTAGTAATGCAAAATTTTTGCACTACTGGGTCATCGATAGTAAATGACATGTGTTTATTCTGAACCTCTACCATGTCCTCCTCCCCATTATCCTTTGTTCTTTCAACGCCGCTGTACTTGTGGGACTTGTACGTGGAATACCTCTGGAGTTATAAGCCAGGGACATGGGTCTACCGCATCGCGTCCACGTCATGGATACTGGCGTTTCTCGTGCTCGCTCCGTTCGTTATCCTGACACTCCTTGTATGTCAACCCCCATCTCGAACTTTGTGTTCATTCCTACCATGCCTTAAATTGTTAGCTGATATCTTTGTCCGCTGCTGCGATCTGTTGTTGGTGCTTGTAGGATGTTGCGTCCTACGTGATAGCGCGGACGCTCGGCGTGGTTGAATCTACCAAGGCGTCCACAGGAGAGATGCCACTGGAGGTGCAGCACAAACCCAGAGACGGAAGCAACGGCAGTATCAATGGGACTTCACCTACAGGTGGTGAAACCGACGTCCCGTCGATACATGTCGTAGACCCAACACCGCCCATGTCCGCCTCAAACGTCCTCGGAGAAGACGATGCAACATCCTATCTAGAAAACAGTGTCGTCTCGGAAGGCAACTTGCAGTTGGCCGGCATTGATGCATTCTCGCCGGCACCATCACAACCACCTTCGCCGACGATATCACGAACAAGTTTGAACGGGTCGCGGTTCACTCTGCGTCCGCTGACGGAACTGTCTGGGAAAACTGGGAGGGAGAGTTCGGATGATAGCGAGAACAGCGGAGAAAGATCTTCAGAAGAGGCTTCGGGAGTACAGATGAGGAGACGTGTTCGGAACGAGACAGATGACCGAGACAGATGATAGTTGTTCTGTATATTTGCTGCTACTTGGATTCTGCTTATGAGATGCTTCACTCCGACAGTCTGGGCCGACATGGAAGGGCAGGCATATATTACAATACTGATACATGTTACACGGACGAGAAATCGAGTCCAAAGACGACGAAATAAATAAATAAACACATAAGGACAGCGTCGGGACCGCTACCAGCCAAACCTGAGCTGATCGCGGGTGAACACCGGTGGCTTCCAAATCAAGCATTCGGGATGGATTTTGCGTCTTCGTTTCTCCATCGACTTCTTGTGGCGCTCCTGCAGGGCTTCCGGTATACAGATAACATGCTGTCCTTTGTAATGCTTGAACAGCTGCAGTGTCGTGCACCTTGTGGTACACAGAACATGTGAGCCCAGACTCCACATATCACAAACGATGAGGATAACGTACGTGTTCATGATGTCTGCGTGCGTGATAGACGTCTTCTGCGCGATATCATCGATACTGATATCGTCTGTCGTCGTGAGCAGCAGCTCGATGATTGTCTGGGCCCAGTATGCGCGATAGCCTAGGAGGCCGAGGTCGGACAGTGGTTTTTCCGGGCTCCCCAGCTTTCCTTCCTTCTTGCTGAGCTCGTACGAAAACTCTATAAGGAGTTTGCCATAACCGTGCCGTTGATGTTGAGGGAGTGTCAGGATACAGGCAACGTTGTAATTGTCGGCAGACTCCTTCTCCTTGGAGAAGTAGCCTATTATGTGGCAACCTGTCGAGTCTCGTTGACACTGGCAGATAGATAGACGGATGAGTAAGTGGGAGAGTGGCGCTGCATCAGTCCGAGATCACGTACCATAACATAGTATAGGAAAGGTGTCACATCGTAGTACAAGGTTTTGCTGGAATACAAGGATGAGCTGCGCCCAACCGGATAGCTCGGAACACGCACTGGTCAAGGAAGCATTTGGACAACATGCTTAGGTTTCGACAGTACGCCAACTGCCTCTTGCCGTCCAATTCGAAGAAGGAAAGATCATCGTGGCGATAAATTTCGTTGCCGGGCGGGTGGAATAAATTACATCGTTTGCGATGGCGAGAGAGCATGAAAGGAGATGCGAAGTACGAAAGACAAAATTCGCAGATGTAGAGTACCGGACAGTGCGCGTACTCTTGGGGGTATGGGCTGAAGTACCAAGCGTCGACTTCGTGTTTGCCAATCTGTAGCCGATTTAGGTTCTTGACTCGCGCTATTTCGGATATGCTTTGGGTCATGGACCCCGACGTTCGTAGCTTCTCGATCTCCTGTTCTTTGCTGAAGGTAGAGACAGGGAGCGGTTGTGGTGGCGGCACCTCTGCATCGAGGTCGAGTACGTGTTCGTCGGTCTCACCCTCTGCATCCGCCTCTCCTTCCCCGTCAATATCCATCTCTCCATCAGCATCAGCCTCTCCTTCCGCATCGGCATCTTCGTCCTCCTCTTCCTCGTCCGGCGGTAGCTTTCGCTTCAGAGAGCCTGGTGTAGGTGTGGGGGACTGTGGCGCAGGTGAAGCAGGCGCAGACGGCGCAGGCGTCGGGGTGCCAGGTTCAAGTTTGAGGGCCTTGGAAGCATTCGCTGCTGCCTTCTTCAGCAATGCATTACTCTGAGCTTTCGGTACCTTCCCAGGCGCCTTCCCCGGTGCTTTCTGCGTGTGTTTCTTCGACGGCGATGCCTTCGGCTTGGGCCATTCCAGATCTCTCGTCAGCACTAGCCTCGAGCCTGATACCCATTCGTCGAGTCGTTTGTTGAACTGGTCCCAGTGGACGAAGAACTCCAGGCGGTCCTCGGGCGCTTGCGACTCCTCCTGTTTGATTTTCGAGCGGGAGGCGTAGATGCTCGTCGGCTTGTCTCGTATCGAGAGTATCTCAGCGAGACGTTCCTCGGTCTCGCCGTCGGGGTTCTGTCGACGAATGTATAGTTTGCAGCCTACAGAGACGGTCTGTGAGTGGCATAAGCAGCTGACACGTGGCACTGCGCGACATCGACGGTGGCGAGCTCACCTGAATCGTGTACGTCCCTCCTGGCGAGATGGGGGCGGGCTCAGAGGAGCCCTCTTCTTTGCTGCTGCCGTGAGGGGCCATGAGTGTAGGTAGAAAGAGGCAATAATCGTCTCGAAAATTCGTTTGTCGCTGTGGCCACCTCCCCCTTTGGCCGTCACAGCAGTGACTCACGCGGTTGAAAACATATGACTAAGCAGAATTACCGTATAAGGGAACTCTCCGTGAACGCAAGCTCTCAGAACTCGATATGTTTTAGATTGTTAAGGCGTCCAATTCATAGATAGAATATACTGTCTAACTAGATAAATAGTATGCAACACATTGCGCAGCTCAATAACCATGCGAAGCCACCACAAACCGCTTGAACAGCGAGCTAAGAACTACAGATGAATGTGGTAGTTGCCCATGAGCAATGTCCTGGAAACTTTGCGACATGGCGGCCTGAACGACAGTCTCATTAGAGTGCTTGTAGAAGGCGTTAGTCTCCATGGCAAGTATTTCCGGATACCTGAGTACATTCGTTAAACGATCGGACATACTGATACAGCAAGGTATCGAGAAGGCTACTCACCTCCAAGTGAAGTCGGAGAATAACTCCTTTACGATGTTATCCTTCGTTAAAGCTTGCTCAATGGCAGTGAAAGCCTTCTCCTTCAAATCCTCAAGGCCCAGCTAATGCGCGATATATGTTAGTACAATTAGTTAGGTATATAAAGGATAGCGCACCTTCGACGCAAGTCTGTACATAGACTTCGGTGAGCATGAGGGAGCAGACGGAGTCGGCGGTCGGGATGTTTGTCCTTGTGAGCGCAAGGGGGCGAACTGGATGTGATCGTTATACAGGTATAGCAAAAGTGCTTGCCATCTAAACACGCAAATGTAATTCAATAAAAGTTTAAAGAGATATACCAGGTATTTTGCACAGTACGCATACTCACGTTCGGTGTGCACTGTCCTGGATGAACAAGGTCACATCGCCTGTCATCGTTGTTGGTGATACCGGGGGCTCGTCTTCCACAATAAGTGATGTCCTACGAGGAAGATCGACGGGAGCCTTCATCATACGCCGATTTCAACTAGACTGTCCCATAATCAAGGAAAGTAACACATACATCTCTTGGAGTAGCGTCCTTGTGTTCCGAGTCTTGTTCGTTCCGCCAGGTAAGAACGGCCTCGGTCGTTTCCACGCTCAGGGATGGTTTAGGAGATACGCGAGCTTCGTTGCTTGGACCTCCGATAGTCGTGTCCTGGAGGATTTCGCTGAGGCCCGTCTCTGACCCGAATCCGTCAAGTGACGTTACATCACTATCCGACAGGTTCAGTACAGAGGTCTTGGAAGTATCAGTTGCTACAGTCAATAATGAGCAGAGTGACACGACAAAAGAAAGAGTAGACTCACGCGCTAGGGCGTTGGGAGCCTGTTTCGATGAAGTTGCCTCAGTGGCCGGCACGTTGGCGTTGGTGATAGGATGCTCAATCTCACATTCCTCTAGATCGCTATCGGCATCGTAGGCGTAAGTCACCCTTCTCGCGGTACGAGTCGAGTCAATGGGACTTGGTACTCGAACGGAAGGGGCGATCTCTGAAAGCAACGCCTTGTTACCCAAGCTGCCCTGATTATTATATTTAGTCGTGAAAGCCGTACATACCACGTTCAAACTTTGGGCACGCAGCGTTCAAAAACGCACGTCGCGCTCGCACACATTTAGGCTTGTGCACAGTTCCATGGCGAGTACGAGCAGAGTAGATATAGATTTCAGTGTCGTCAAACTTTGCGCCATTGATAGACTCGATTAAAGCCTGCTGGAACAGCTGTGGGCGGATAGCTTCGTATGAAATAGAGGTATTTGAGCGTGCAGAGTCTGAGATCGTCCCTTCGGACGGGACACGAGAGAGTGGCGTAGGAGCTAGCGTCTTGCGAGAATAAGCAAGAGGGGAATTCTTGGGGTAGTCGCTGTCCGTAATGAGTCCACTGAGATCATGGTGGCTGGCATGGAACTCTTCATGGAGAGACGAAGTTGGGTTGATTGGTGAGTACCCAGTCATCTGGGTGACAGAGCTCTGGAAGCGACTGAGAGGTGAGTCAGTCCGGCCATCCGAGTTCAGCACGATCTCTGCGGAAGGTATGAAGCTGGGACTGAGAGTCGTCTTGCCCTTTCCTTTCTTCTTTGTCGGGCCTTTGCTCTTGAACTTTGCAAGCCAGAGGTCGTCTGAGTCTACGTCTGCCAGCGGTTTGGGGTCCAGCTGGCGGGGTGCCTCGCTAGGCGAACTGATGAATTCCGTCCTAATCATGTCCTGTCCAGAGGAGCTTGATCAGGGTAAACTGCTAGTACTAAGTGGGCGGTGGTGAGTGCACTGTGAAGAGCAGATAGTGTGAAGAGATGTGAATATAGGAATGTGAAGGACACGTACACTTCTGAAGCCCGGTGTCTTGTTCACTCGCAACCTGTCGAATCTCTCCAATCAGCGGCTTTGCATTCGCCTCGTGCACACCACATGTTGTCCGCCGCCAAACGCCGGCGGTGTTATCTCTGCGAGTGTTGACTCGGAAGGAAACACTTTCCTGATTATACAAGGGAAGGCAGATGTACCCGGGTGACTGCAGGAGCAGTTCCGAGTCGAAAGACAGCCATGAACAAGTTGCAATCCAAGACGCGGATCGGCCAAAGGAGAAATCAATATCTGCGTGATTGCGTTAGACGCCCAACAGTCGCGTCGGAATCAGTGCCAGCAGGTGACTAACTTGTTCTACCGGTACAGTCGCTATTCTTATGGTGCAATCTCCGTATTTACGGCTCACATAAAGGTAATCTTCAACGTGAAAT
Organism: Irpex sp. Y119-03; assembly: GCA_037042295.1. Taxonomy (NCBI): domain Eukaryota; kingdom Fungi; phylum Basidiomycota; class Agaricomycetes; order Polyporales; family Irpicaceae; genus Irpex; species Irpex sp. Y119-03. Next base: position 119,123 of record JAXQKB010000021.1, read on the forward strand.
TCTTTGTACTATCCCACTCACATCCTGAGTGTTACTAATCAAATTCCGAGCCGTCTACCGACTTGCAGTACTAACTCAGTTCGCGTCCGAAGTCCAGGTGCACAGGGAGTCCATCCGTTAGGCTTCTTGACCGAGGACAACGGGATATGGTTTTGGTCTCTGCTCTTAAACTTGACTCACCAGAAGATATCTCCGTTCGGCCTTCGCAAATGGCTACCTCGACGCAGCCGGGGTACTTCAGGACATACCTCAAAAAAGGCAAATGCCGCCAAGTCGGAAGTATCTCGCTACGAGTCTACGACTATCAGTTGAAAGTGGCAATTAGGAATAAAGCACTTCAAAGTACTTACCTCGAATGTTTGCCCTGCCAGCACCCCCGCTGATTCAGAAATCCGATTCCGAGTCGCTGTGTAGGCTACCAAAGTCGTCATAGACGTAGTCAGCGAAAGTGATACAACCAGCGAGACAATTCTATTTTGCATCCCGCTCGGAAATGATGCATTCTAGTACTGGATTGAGACCTAAGACCACAGTACCAATTGCCGGTGAGCACATGAATCATTAGACTTGCCTAATTTGTAGGAGACTTACCAGTAACTACTCAGCCTTTTCGACCTTAGTTAACCAAATGATACTTAGTATATCGAACGGCAACATAGCTTCTGTAGTGGTGGTGAGCAGAGAGAGAGAGGGTACTTGGCACTTACGACTGTGGAGCTTCTCGAGCTGGATATTGTGGCAGTTCTGAAAACCCGCGAGCAAAGATGGCATCTCCCGATGAAACGGGATTTCGCCCTAGAGTCCGTACGCGTACTAGTCTGTAGGCCAGTGCATACGTCAACCGATTGTCGTGCCTCATGGCACAATGCTCCTCGAGCCTCGTACGTATCTTGTCCTCCGACATTCGTCGAGATTGTTATCCAATTCCTCACCACCATCGATATGTCGTTAGCCGATAGTACCGGATTTGTTTCCGACGTTGACTTCGTGTACCATACTATGCCTAGGCAACCTGCTGTACTGTACAACCTGATAGCAGCCGCTGATCTGATCACATATAAAGGCGTGCGTTAGCGTACTTGCTTGCCACATTATCCTAGACATTTCCGAGAGCTACTACACTTACCATGTCTTCTAAACAACTCGTCTGGCTCATAACCGGAACCTCGTATGCACCTCTGTGATAGTGCCGTTCCAGCGGATGCTGACTGCTCTTCAGATCGGGCTTCGGTCGTCTGTTGACGTTATCTGCCCTTGCTCGTGGCGATAAGGTCATTGCAACGGCCCGCGCTCGTTCTCTGAGCAAACTCGATGATTTGAAGACCAAAGGAGCCTATACATACGAATTGGACGTAAACTGGCCTCAAGATCAGTTGAATGCCTTCGCGAAGAAGATCATTGAGGAACACGGGAGAGTTGACGTCGTTGTCAACAACGCAGGTATGTATAGTCGATTGTAGACGAAGCTGACGTGGTATTCACTACGCTTCTATAGGCTATGTGGAGGTGGCTCCTCAAGAAACTAGCACGTCAGTGTACCGTCACTGATATGATGCGTGAAAAAGAAACTGACCTACTGTGATCATAATGCAGACCTGAGCAGGTTGCCGCACAGTTCAAGTATGTGGATGTTCACATCGATTGTCGACATTGCGCTGAGCCGTTTACAGCACCAATGTGTTCGCTCCTATCAACATCAATCGAGCCTTCCTCCCGTACTTGAGAGAGCAAAAGACAGGCACCATCGTTTGGATAGGCTCAGTAGCCGGGTGGTGGTAAGTCTGCTCGCTTCTGCTACTGCTCCATGTTTCTGAGATTGAATCTAGGTCCGATGCCCTAGTCAGCCTATATTGTGCAACTAAACATGCAGTTAGAGGTATGTTTCCATCCAGCAATAAAGGCAAGCTCACCAATAAACTTTGCAAATAGCTCTATCGGTCGGGCTGGACAGCGAGATCTCTCCGTTCGGCCTTCGTAGCATCGTCTTCGAGCCAGGCTACTTTAGGACCGACTTCCTCGCCACCGAACACATGGGTGTGGGAGAGAATAGCACATCTGCCTACGATGAAAGGCTCAAGGCAGCGGTCAAGGGACTCCAAGGTATGTGCTTACCTTGGCCATTCATGAGTATCGTATGAGTATCGTGGGGAGATTCCTAATTCTGCTGGAATAGATATAAGCGGAAAGCAGCTTGGAAACCCGGAGAAGGGTGCAGAGGTCATTGTAGACGTGATTCGTGGAGAGGGCGTCGCGGCTGGCAAGAAGATTCCACCGTACGTCGCCCTTGGCTCTGATACGTATCGTATCGAGAACGACATTCTGGATTCGTCGAAGAAAATCCTGGAAGAGTGGAAGGACGTCGCTTATAGCACAGATTTCCAGAATTAAGTTTGGAGGCAGTGCAATGTACGCAGCAGCTTTAAGGAGCCCATTACCTTAGTCGATGTGGCCATACTGGTATAATACGATTTAGTGCTTCCAAACGTAGTCATAGTCTTGCCTTTGAAACTTCACTGCGAGCAGAACATAAAAGATACTTGGCGCACCTAGTCTAATCAAAGTGTGAATTTTTGTGAGTAGACCTACCGGACCTCTTTCACTGGCAGCTGTTGTCGGTGACCATAATGGGCTGGACGGTCGTCAGTGGATACATTTAGGCGAGTGGTCGTGGTTTGGGAAAGTCCGAGGACTAGAGTCGCATAATACTTTCGACAGCCCCTGTTATAGTCATTCTTTAGGATAAAACACTCGCCCTAGCAACAGACTGGTAAGCAAGGGGTCACTCGGAAACCAGTGGAACATAGGGGGCTTGAAAATAGCAGCACTTTTGTAGGTATGGACCTGAAGTTCAAGTTGGTCAACGGAAGTATACTCATCGATGACTGTTCGATGCTGAGTCGCCAGGAGCCGTTGTCCAGGGTCGTATTCTGGTCGAGACGTCGAGGTCTCGACCCCGATGATAGGAGTAGAATAAGTTTGTGTCACGGTCACACACAATAGAAATGCTTTGTTATCTTTTGTAGCAAAGCGTGACCTTTGTGCTTATCTTCTATCAAAGACGCGCCGATCCAGATAGATCGGGAAGGTGCTGTGGATGAAACGGCATCCTCGGCGCTCCAAAACGTTGTCTCGAACTTCGAAATTGTTCGGAGCGTCGAGCCTGTAGGCCACGGACATTTCGCATGTCTGGCTTGTTATCCCCGTCGGACTCGGCTACAATAAAATGGCCACGATGCTAGGACGATGTACGCCTTGCCTTTTGACTCTTTCTCGTCTCTCGCTCCTACGGCCGCCACTTACCACTCATCCGCAATGAAGCTGCTCAGCCACATTCGGACACTCTCATCTACTCCCCTTCTACCACAAAAGCAGGAATCAACTTCAGTACTACCCCGTTTTCCGCCTACACGAGTTATCACGTATCGCTTACGACGACGCCATGTTGCACTGCTTGTCATCGGAGCTCTCTCCTTCGGGCTTGCGGTAGTACATCTAGCGACGTCCACGACTCCAATGACTCGCCCTCAGACATACGCGGATACGGACACACCACTGGCTGTAGACGAAACTACCACGAATTATACGAGCGTTGAGAGCACCGCGCCCCCGAAGTCTTTCAATAATGCTACCGCCCCTAGCTATTCACCTTTGGTCCTCGGTCCACCTACGCAGAGGTTTCGGGAGAACCTTCGGTCAGATAAGAAGTACATCACATCTTGGTATGGTGCAGGATGGAGTGCGTGTCTTTACAATTTATCTTTATGGGCCTATACTCACTATCTCCGAATCTTCTCAGACAACGATGTCATAACAATGATGAACCTCATATACCTTGCCAAGATCACGGATCGGATACCGATTATTCCCACTTTTACTCCGTCGTGGCATATTGGAGGAGATGCACCAGGAATCGCTTTCGGAGAGATATTCGACGTACGAAGATTCGCCAACGAGACTGGAGTGGAGATGCTTGAGTGGCGGGATGTAAAGGATCCACGGAGCGAGGAGGTTGAGGAACTGGGATGTTGGAGCGTATGGCAAGCGGTACAGAAGGACGAGAACCACCCACGAGATAGTGATGCCCCAAAATGGCTTAAGCTCGGTGCGTGTACTATCTATTAGCTGAGAAGGTGCAGCTTCGTTGACTAGTCTTCACATAGATATTGCCTACACCAAGGCTCCTGAGTGGATCCAGATATTACCAGATATCCCTCACGACAAAGGGGCATCTTTTTGGTCTCTTGCCCGGCTTGCATATCCCTACGACCGTCAGCTGAACCTACGAGATGATGTTCTTCCTTCCCCGCTGCATGGGGCAGTGGTCGATCCCGACGAGCAACTCCTGTGCTACGATTACTTGTATTACGTGGGGAGCCATCAGGTATTGTTTATCCAGACTTGTTGATCCTCTACCGATCGCTCATGTTTTCACAGTGGTTTGAGCTTGAGTACGAGTATGGTCCCGCATGGCGGGAGATTGGCAAGTACCTGCATTGGACGAATGGTATAGAAAACCTTGCTGCACAATACGTCAACCGTGCACTTGGCCTACCCGTTGGGCACTCGCCACCACCTGTCAGTCATTGCTTTCCCCAGCAATGTACCCTTATCGCCTAACTATATCGTCATTTTATAGTATATTACCGTGCATGTTCGACACGGCGACTTTGGAGAATGGTGTTGGGATGCAGAACGTTTTGAAGATTGCTTCGCGCCCCTCTCTGCTGTCGCTCGGCGGGTCCAGTACGTTCTTTGTATATCCAGTTACCTCATATTCGAGACTCAAACACGATTCACTTACAGGGAAGTTCGAGACGAGGTTCTCGAACGTCACGGCATAGACATCCCGATGAAGCACGTCATCATGACAAGTGACGAAACTGATGAAACATGGTGGGATGAGGTTGCCTCTTATGGATGGAAGAGAATAGACCATGCTGGACAGAGAACAGCAGAGCGTTATAGTCGATGGTAAGCAGGCCACATCTATGCACTGCAGCGATCGCTGACGGGGCCATTATTTATAGGCATCCGCTCGTCATAGACTCGGCTATCCAATCAAATGGCCTCGGTTTTGTCGGAACCGACAGATCCACGTTTTCTATCCTCTCGCGTCGTCGTGTGGCGGATTGGCACGGTGGATCTACTCGGATGGTGCTATGGGGAAAGAAAGGGGCCGATGACCATTAATGATGACTTCCGTCGGCCCTTCGTTATCTCTTCAAGGACAATATACCTATCCACTAGATATTTTATACCCAGAGACCTGGTATGTAGCTTAATTATCTAGAGTGCTACAATCTGAATATCTTTACAACGTGGAACAAGAAAGAGATGTCAAATATTCGAGTACTGTATCATATGTAGGTGACGGAAAAGCACCGCTCCACTCGATCAACATCTGTCTTCGGGCCAACCCAGGTGAGAGCTTCAAAACGCGCTTTATCTTCATGATATTCACTCATATATGGCATTGCCGCGACCGCCGTACAGGTAATGAGCATGATCTGATGCGACAATTTCGGACACTCGTGATTACGGCCGTTGTACTACACTCCACGCTGAGGGCTCATATATATAGAGGGGGAGGATGCAACAACCTTCAGCATAGTTTCTGTCACAACACACCCTCACTCATCACCGCTGAACGTCACTTACCATGACCACTCCAATCCCAGTACCGCCTTATATACCGTTCCTAACACATGCCGTCCAAATGGACCCAGAAACCCCTATCAAGACGTTCAACAAGTGGATAGAGACTTACGGAGAAATCTTCGAGATTTACATGTTCAGTAAGAAACTTTGCGTGACGCTGTATTGATGAAGACTCCTCTGATAACTCTTGCTGCACTGTATAGATGTATCAAACATCTGGGTTTCGTCTGCTGCACTATGTGCGGAAATCTCCAACGACCATAAGTTCACCAAATCTATTGATGGCGCTCTGATCGAGCTACGCAAAGCAGTCGGCGACGGGCTTTTCACCGTAGGTTTCCGCTGGCGGTGCGCTTTGAGTTGGTTCTAACTGGATTTACAGGCAAGGAAGGATGAGCCCAATTGGGGTATTGCTCGTGCGTTCAGTTTATGATATTGGCAGCAGACGACACTGACATGACTATCTCCAGATCGCCTGTTGACCCCCAGCTTCAGAACAACGGAGGTCAAGGACATGTTTCCGGACATGTTAGACATTGCGTCCCAACTCGTGCTCAAATGGGAAAGGTGAGGAATTCTGACCTTTGTCTTCCGTGCCGCGTTCGATGTCGACGACGTGATGATTTAGGTTTGGATCTGAGTACCGAATCAATCCTACAGAAGACTTCGCTCGTCTAACATTGGACACAATAGCCCTTTGCTCCATGTCATACCGGTGAGGATATTCCTTGACGTTTTCACCCAATAGGCAGATTAATAACTTCAATTTGTCTAGGTTTAACTCATTCTACAGGGTGAGAGCGGCACGATTTTGTCTGAAAAGCTCACAAAGCGTGACTTATTTCTTTCAGGACCACAATCATCCGTTTGTTCAAGCTATGTATGATTTCTTGTCTGAGACCGGGCGTAGGATGAGGCGACCGGCCATAGCGGATTATTTGTTTCGCGGAAGTTATAACAAATGGGAAGCGGACATGCAGTATATGACGGATCTTGCCCAAAGCAGTATGTGGTCACGGGCGTAGCAATTGATTCAACTAACGTGAACACTTTGTCAACAGTCCTTGACAAGCGTCGCAGACACCCCATCGAGAAGCAAGACTTAGTTAACGTCATGCTCAATAACACAGATACCAAGACTGGTGAAAAGATGTCCGACGAGTCAATCATAAACAATGTAAGTTATTACCTGCATTCATACTTATTCATTGGAGGTTAACAGTATCTGCTCCTTTAGTTGATTACGTTTCTAATTGCCGGTGCGTTCATATGCAAACCTCTAGCGGTTGTACAAATCGGCTGACAGCTCAGTTCAGGTCATGAAACGACGTCAGGTAAACGACGTGACCACCATGATATGCGATGCAAGCCACTTATTTGTTTGCTGTTTTGTCTGCTGTTAGGCCTTCTAAGCTTCTGCATGTACTACCTTATCAAGTCTCCAGAAGCTATGCGCAAAGCGCAGGCGGAGGTAGACGACTTGCTCGGTGATCAGCAGCTCCAGGTAGAAGATCTTCACAAGCTACCTTACCTCACAGGTAATTCTTCTCGTTGCTTGTGGCTCGCGCACCTCTCTGACCCTCATTGAAGCTGTCCTTCGCGAAACACTCCGAATTGGTCCCACAATCTCTGTCCGGCATGTCTATGCAAACGAAGACACAATTATCGGTAATGGCAAATACTTCATCAAGAAGGACCAAAGTATAGTCATACAGCTTTCGGCTGTTCATAGAGACAAAGCTGTCTGGGGAGAGGACGTGAGTCGGCAGCCTTCATCATCTTACAAGTCTAATACACCAATATTTTGCATTAACAGGCTGACGAGTTTAAGCCCGAAAGGATGCTCGACGGTAAATTTGAGGCATTGCCGGTATGTTCCCTGTCCCCGATAACCTATTTTCCATGCATGTCATACCGTTTCGAATATAGCTTGGCGCATGGCAGCCATTTGGACATGGAGCTCGTGCTTGCATCGTACGTCCAGTAGTGCGTAGTATTGAGTTTGTTTCAGTTGATGATCAATATCATACAGGGACGAGCATTTGCTATGCAAGAAGCGACAATGGCGCTGGCCATGATACTGCAGAAGTTCAATTTCAGTTTGGCTGACCCAGATTATGAGCTCGAAATCATGCAGACACTCAGCATTAAGCCGAAGAACTTCTATATCCATGCCACTCCACGTAGTGAAATACCTACCACGGCATGATGATCTCGTCCGTGCGACTTGGGTCAAGGATACTATTCTAGAACGCGTTGCAAGTTACAGCTTAGCTGCTTGACTCTGTTGAATGTAGTCCTTATAATCACGATCTAGAGATGTTTGCTCGTTATGAGCACGGATTTCAATGCAAAAGGTCTTCCTTCTGTACTCGATCCGCTTGCAACGCGGATGACAGTATACCACTGGCACTGACGGCCTAGCATGCCAGTAGCTCTGGGTACTTACAATTAAGTACTCGGAGGGTCACCGTGCTGCGGGCCCCGGGGAAGCGGGATTGATTGACTCGTATCCATGTTTCGCACATTGTACCCTCACCACAGGCCATTATCGAAACGTATCCTGGTACATATATAGCACATTTAGTCATACTCGCTTGGTCATTTCAGGACCTCAGCTCGTAGACGCTGGTTAGCCGTAGCGCCAGCAACCCTGTTCGTCTTCCCGGGTCCCATACGTTCATTGTCACCTGTGAAAGCGGCGCGTCGAGAGAACGGTTATGGTGAGAACTTCTGCTTATCACGCTCGTGGTGCCGAGTTTGTGCTGATCCTTCAACTTGCGCACTCAGAACGGCGGCCGTTTAGGTCATAGGTCTGATGCCAAATCTTCGGATGGCGTAAGTAGCAACTGTGATGGAGGACACGGCGGACACCGCACCTGATTGCCTCATATATATATAGAGCAGTGAAGTTTAGGCTATGATGGAATATTGCTCTCTTTGCCACTGCGTTTCTATCAGCACAACGATCTACTAAAGTAACACGAGTCATGACCACGCCCATCCCGGTACCACCATATTCTATTCCCATTTTGAACCACGCGGCTCAGGTGGATAAAGACACACCCATAAACACGTTCAACGAGTGGGTCGCCACTTATGGAGAAATCTTTGAGGTCTACATGTTCAGTGAGTCGATCTGTGAAAACTTGACACAGACGTTCTCATACACATTATATTTTTGCGTAACTCAGGTGCTTCGACCATTTTCGTGTCTTCGGCTGCGCTATGTGCCGATATTTCCAACGATCAGAAGTTTACGAAGAAAATAGGAGGGGCGTTAGAAGAAATTCGGGCTCTGGTTGGCGATGGTCTTTTTACAGTACGTTGCTGGATTAATGTGCAATGCGATGGCTATGAACACTTCGGCTCAAATCACCAGGCACACAAGGATGAGCCAAACTGGGGTATTGCTCGTGCGTATAATGGCTGGCATTTTGAGACGACAAAGTAACGGTGCCTTTCGATAGATCGCCTACTAACCCCAAGCTTCAGAACGACGGAGGTCAAAGGCATGTTCTCGGACATGTTAGATATTGCCTCGCAACTGGTACTCAAATGGGAAAGGCAAGCATGTTCTTGCATACCACACCTGATCATGAGCTCAATTGACGATTAAGCTAGGTTTGGACCGGAATACCGACTTAACCCTACGGAAGACTTCACTCGTCTGACACTGGACACAATAACTCTCTGTTCTATGTCATATCGGTAAGTGGACTCCTTATATATATATGCTGCTCTAAACTGGCTATTCAACTCGATTCCTAGACTCAACTCATTCTACAGAGTGGGTTTGCTACCTTCTCGGTATTTTGCAGGTCTGATCCAACATTCAATTTAGGATGATAACCACCCTTTCGTTCAAGCTATGTATGACTTTTTGTCGGAGTGTGGACGCCGAACCAGACGACCCGCCATAACGGACTATGTCTTCCCTTCAAGTTACAATAAATGGCAGGCTGACATCAAGTTTATGACCGATCTTGCGCAAAGCAGTACGTGACCTCTTGATAGCCCATGGACAAACTCACACCAAACCTGTGTTCATAGTTCTTGACAAACGACGCCGGCACCCTATCGAGAAGCAGGATCTACTGAATGTCATGCTGAAGAATACGGATACGAAAACCGGACAGAACTTGTCTGATCAAGCGATCGTCAACAACGTGAGTGACGGCTACGCTTTTGCGGCTTGACTGGCTGACAAAGTTATACCTGGTCCAGTTGATCACGTTCTTAATTGCCGGTGAGTTCGACGACTCAACCCCGCATGTACTTTAGTTCTAACCTCCAAAACATAGGTCACGAAACAACATCTGGACTATTGAGTTTCTGCGTGTACTACCTCATCAAGAACCCTGCAGTAATGCGCAAAGCACAGGCCGAGGTAGACGATGTTCTCGGCGATCAGCAACTCCAAGCAGAGGACCTGAGCAAGTTTCCATACCTTACAGGTGCTCGTTTCTTTTCATTCTATATGCTTTCATATGGCTAATTATCTGGTCCAGCCATTCTCCGTGAGACTCTCCGCGTCGGTCCCACAATTGCGCTCCGGTCGGTCAGCGCCAATGAAGATACAGTCATCGGAAATGGCAAGTATTTCATCAAGAAAGGACAGAGGCTAGCCATCCATCTAGCGTCCATACACAGGGATAAAGCCGTGTGGGGTGAAGACGTGAGCACGCATACAACTCGATATTTGCTCAGAATATTGATTTTATTATGATTTTCCGTGCTACGTAGGCCGATGAGTTCAAGCCGGAACGTATGCTTGATGGCAAATTCGAGGCGTTACCGGTACGTTGCGGCAATTCTGTCCCGCTTCTCTATAATCATGGCAAAGAGAACTTAATACGCCTTTACCTGTCAGGTTGGCGCGTGGCAACCATTTGGGTTTGGTGCTCGTGTTTGCATCGTACGTGCAGCGTGTATCCTCTGCATTTTTACACTGATCCCTTTCGTTGTACAGGGACGCCCGTTTGCCATGCAGGAGGCAATAATGGCACTTGCAATGATCCTTCAGAAGTTTAACTTCGAGTTAGCCGACCCGGATTACGAGCTCGAGATCAAGCAGACACTCACTCTCAAACCGAAGAACTTCTTCATTCATGCCATCCCACGTAGGGAGGTGTTTACAACGGCTTAACACCGGTGAGTATTAATAGTCGACAGAGGAAAGATCTCAACATTCGAGCGCGGTACGCCTGATCGTGGTTGGTAGCATACGTATTTGATATTGTAGTCCTGAAATACTTTAATCGCAGTGCGTTTCAACATGCAGAAGCTCAGAACAAATAGTGGCTGTAGCTCGGAACTACGACAACATGCTGAGACGCAGCCGTCACTACTGCGGTGGAGAGACAAATCATGCACAGATAATGCCCGAATGGTCCGCCTTCGTATAACCGCCTGCTTCTTAGGTAAAAGCCTTCAAATGCTATTGCGATACCATCACAACGAGGTTTTGGAATACGATACTAGTAGAATGGTAATGTGGATCTTCGATAACGTTGCTGATACTTATAGAAAGGGCGCTAGTGTGATTAAGCCTGCCTGGACCAGAACCCGAGTCTAACACGCTAAGTTTTATTCCTTTGGTCAGTGAATTCCAATTGAAAGGTGCGGCGTCGTGTATGTAGTGGCCCATGTCGACAACTGAAGAACGAAGAAATTTGAATTTCAAGGGCGCCAAACATCGATCTTGCCTATGCCATTGATCTTGCACCAATACGCCGGTGTTTGAGCACTATGGGAGTCCATCCGGCTCAGTCGGTATGTAACTTAGAAATTTCTCAGGAAACAGGTCCTAATGTTCTGTGTAGTCCCAGTGTGCAAGGTGGCAAAATCTACAAAGTGGTACGATTTTGACGACGACATAGTAACAGTGATTACCACAGCAGAGCTGGGACATACGGCCCGCACGACGCTTTCGGCGATGCCCAAACGCCAAGTGTTTGGGATTCATCTCCTGTACTGCGGCAGTATTATGGTACGAGGTGGGGAGCCTGAAGGATGTCATTGTGGGGATCCCATGCTGTCACGGCGGCTGCCGCTCGCCGGGTAATGAGCATGGTGATGATTGGGCCTCGGATTGTGCGTAAAACGTGAGTGTAACGAGGGCACTACATATAAAGTACTAGGCGAAATGGCAGCCATCTGGTGCCAACACCACTGAACCACTCGGTTGCCACGTCAATCCTCACAGCCATGACCACAACAATCCCAGTGCCACCATATATTCCAGTATTGACGCATGCCGTTCAAATCGACGCGGAGAACCCAGACAAGACATTCAATAGCTGGATGGCTACATACGGCGAAATATTCGAGATACACATATTCAGTATGAGATTCTTCACATAGCTCAACGTGGGCAGTATCTCTAACTTTCTCTACCTTGTCACTCCAGGAACTTCAATGATATTAGTCTCCTCGGCTGCTCTTTGCGCTGAACTATCCAACGACCAACGCTTTACGAAGTCCATTGATGGTGACCTGACAGAGATTCGAGCACTCGTTAGTGATGGGCTCTTCACAGTGAGTCTTCAATAAACCGGAATATTTTAGCCATCCTAATACCATGTTGTCAGGCAAGAAAGGAAGAGCCAAACTGGGGCATAGCTCGTACGTACGCGTTGTTGCGAATGAATGGAATTCGACTGATAAACTATCTATAGATCGCCTTTTAACCCCCAGTTTCAGAACAACGGAGGTGAAGAGCATGTTCTCAGATATGCTGGACATTGCATCGCAGCTGGTGCTCAAATGGGAAAGGTTAGGATTTCGCGAATTGTTCGAAGGACGTTCAACAATGTTGCTGAAGTGTCACTCCAGGTTCGGGCCAGAATATCGGCTCAACCCCACCGAAGACTTCACTCGTCTGACGCTAGACACGATCGCTATTTGCTCTATGTCATACCGGTGAGATTGTCTCCCAGCGGGGCCGACGCAGCAGCTAATGATACATCCAACGTAGGTTTAACTCTTTCTACAGAGTGAGTCTCCATGCTGTATTCTGAATGCCTAGTGGGTGTTTAACAGATTTATTTAGGACGACAATCACCCCTTCGTGCAGGCTATGTATGACTTCTTAACTGAATGCGGGCGTCGGATGATGCAGCCCGCTGTGGCGGACTACATCTTTCCGGCGAGATATAGAAAATGGCAGGAAGATATCAAGTATATGACGGATCTTGCGCAAACCAGTACGTGACAGGGCATACTGAAACGGCAACTACTCCAACTAACGCGTGTAGCACTATCGATAGTTGTTGACAAACGTCGTCGGCACCCGATCGACAAGGAGGATCTACTCAATGTCATGCTTAAAAATGTGGATTCTAAAACCGGCCAAAGTATGTCTGACGAATCCATAATCAATAATGTGAGCGACGAGGACAAAATAGAGTTCCACTTCGGAAACTTAGTAACACATTTGTCCTTTAGCTGATTACCTTCTTAATTGCTGGTGAGTGCGGTTTACGGTGCCATTATAAGTTATGACTTGAACTACTTAATGTCTTCGATTTAGGGCACGAAACTACATCAGGTAGAGTAACCATACCCTTGCAATAAGGAACGGGTGACTCAATATGATCTCTCTTCTTAGGTCTTTTGAGCTTTTGTGTGTATTACCTCATCAAGCACCCGAATGTGATGCGCAAGGCACAGACTGAGGTAGACGACGTACTCGGCGACCAACAGCTCCAGGCAGAAGATCTGAGCAAATTTCCTTATCTCACTGGTATGCCATGTCCCTCCTTTGAAGTCTATTATCGAGCAACTCTCATTTCTCTTCGTTAAGCTATCATTCGTGAAACTTTACGTGTCAGCACGACAATCACAGGACGGCAAGTGTATGCCAACGAAGACACGACTATCGGAAATGGGAAGTACTTCATAAAGAAGGGTCAGCAAGTCGTCATACTTTTTAATGGCGTTCACAAAGATAAAGCTGTATGGGGCGAAGATGTAAGTGACCAAATATTATCTCGTACTTGAAGTCTGACGAGCTATATATTCTCTTTCAGGCTGAGGAGTTTAAACCTGAGAGAATGCTTGACGGCAAGTTTGAGGCTCTTCCGGTACGTATATCACTGGCCATGAGATCAGCGCCGTTCCTCGCATCACAAGGCGTAAACTGAATGTGTACCGCATCACTCCCTCAGGTTGGAGCATGGCAACCATTTGGCTTCGGTGCACGAGTTTGTATTGTGCGTAGTATCACTGAGTCGTTGCTAGCTATGATTGATATACCACTTATTTAATTATTTGACAGGGCCGGCCGTTTGCGATGCAAGAAGCAATCATGGCGTTGGCAATGATCGTCCAGAAGTTCAACTTCGAGCTGGCAGATCCAGACTACGAACTGGAGGTCGTGCAAACCCTCACTGTCAAGCCGAAGAACTTCTTCATCCATGCCATCCCTCGCAAAGATGTTTTCACGACTGCATAGCGTCGATGGCTTCGCCGTGTTTAGTACTATCCGAGATGCATCATACGTATTTGAGTGGCTTTCAGTCTTGTGGATCTTAATGACTAGGCGCATCTTTCACAAACATTTTCCCAGTTCACTTGTTCAAACCACAAGATTGAAACGATTTAAAACAACTATATATGTATTGATCAGAACGGAGTGAAGACGATTGCAACTATGTACATCGTAAACACCCCGCTTCCTAAACAAGGTAAAGAACAGAAGCTTCGTCTATCCTTCAGACGCGTCTTCTACGCTATACCTTGCCTAGGAAAGGGGTGCAAACGTCGAAGGGGAATGCCGAGTGTGGCAGCTATAAGACAAAGAGATATGAGGAGTGTGAAGATGAGCGGATAGTAAGGGATAGATGATGCGAAAGATGTGGATAGATAGAGTATTTTGAAGATGACGAGGAAATGAATTAATTATAAACATCAAGCGGAGGGATGCTCAAGACGAGCCAGGGAATAAGCTCAAATCGATACCCCAACTCAGGTCTGATGCCACCTTGGACGCGAACTCCTGCATAAAACCGAAGTTGTACCCCATATTGTCGAAGTTGTCAGCATTGGCTTGCGCGTTCTCCGGCTCGGAGAAATTCCAGACAGATTGTTGCTGGTATAAAGTGCCATCTGTGAGCTCGGAGAACTCAAAAGAACCATCGTCGGGAAGAGGAAACGTCGACAAGTCATACTGCGGCGAGCCAGATGATCGAGTTGCATCATGGAGAGAAGAGCCCGACTCGAGGAGCGGAAACATGGTCGACTGAGACTCTGAGGCCGTGAGATAAGGTCCAACCTCGAAGTCGTCGTGGCAAACATCGAGCTTGAGGTCATTGTTCGTCAGCAATGGAGTCTGTGAAGCCGGGGACCACATTTTAAAGGTATATTCCACGGGAGTACTTGGGGCTGTTGATGATGCAGAAGACACGATAGACGGCGAGGACGAATACGAAGGGGAGGCAGGGGACGAAGCCGAGGAGGGAATGGGCAACGTCGAGGGAACCGCGTAGCCGACACAGTCAGACGCTTCTGGCAGAGCAGCCCGCATGGCTTGTTTGTATACTTCCAACGACGCCTTGATGTGGTATGGAAGAGGTTGGTCGGGCGTCAGCCCCAAGTGCATAGTCTTATAGTGCTTGATCTGAGCGTCCTCGCGTTCACCTGCTGCGCTGTGAAAATTAGAATGAGTGAGTAAGACGGTTGAACAGCATCAAGGTGATACTAAAATCACTCACGTCCAACTGCAGGAGCTCACGTAGCATGGATATGGGTTGCGAAGACAGTTAACATCAACTCGGAGCAGCTTTGAGACTTGAGCGAGGTGATCATCGGATGAAGAGTGACGCGTTTTGACTTTATTCCAATTGGTGACACTGTACTCAGCATCGCACACATGGCAATAAACGACCTGTTAGACGCAATCGAAGTTCAGCTTAAAGGCACGCCACAACAAAGCTAAAGATCGCTACCTTGTGGACATCGGAGGTCAGATAGAGCTGAGGATACAATAACGTGTCGTCAACGCGAAGAGATCTGCACGCCTTGGCGATGCGGACGGAGACTGGGGTACCTGCCTCGAACTGAAAAGTCTGGCAAGGCTGGTGTTCCAGGTGTCGTAATCCATCCTTCAATGTGGCAAACCTCGCTGAAGCATCTTTTAAAAGCTCGTACTTCTGCTGGTCGTCCGGAGAAGCGCGCAGGCCTTTCTTGATCGCCACAGGTCCCTTCTTCGGTGCCGAAATGATCTTAGCGTATTGTGTCTGGGATGAGGACGTAGCACGAACGATGCGGAAGGAAGAGCGTGTAGGAGCCATGACGTCGATCGAGGGCTATAGCTAAAGTAAGTGATAGTGTAGAGGGTGATGCAGGCTTCGTTGAGCGAATGTCGTCTAGGACAGTGAGGGAAAGTGTACCAGACCGACACAGATTATATACGAACCCCCTCTGTGCCTATTTGAACGAATATTGGCCATTCAGTAAGTATAGTGACAATGGGGGAACAGTTTTCATGACGGGAGGCGGGGCCAATCGTCGGCCAGGATTGGCTGGAATATGGCCAAAGGTCTGGGATCTGAGATGGAGGGTCAATAGTCTGTGCTGATTGGATGAGAAATGGTCAAAGGTGACGAACTGGGAAAGAAAATGGCGCTTGTTCAAGAGCTACGCGTGTTACGGGCCTTGACACCTTTGACCCAGGCGCTTCGTCTCTTGATCATCACTATACTTCCACTGGATTCACTGTCATCATTTTGAACCGCCACGAGAGACTTGAGATTTGAGAGCTGGATACCAGCCGGGGCAGGCTCTTCACGACCAATTTCGCACTTGAACGATGGGGCCTACAGGGGGGGGCATATTGTCCAGACGTGGCGTGTAGATAAGACCAATATACACAAGTAGTATTGACAGCCTATATCTCCACAGGAAGGTGTTGGAGGTTCAGTATGCATCGGTACTATTGACAGCGTAATCTGGATACTAAAAGATGTAAGCAACTAGCGAAGGGCGAATTAAGTGTACAAGAATTCACCTCAGAAGCAAATGATAATAGTAGACACGAAGAGCAGACATCACCAGCGGGTTGTCTTCCGTATTATCGTTGTGAACAATAACGTTGATCGCAAGTGGACCAACTTGAAGCACAAACCTTCTTGAAAAGCGCCCACACCTAAGCGTCCTTTAGTTGGAAGTCCGCTCCCGGCAACTGCCACAAGTCCGAACTTTGGCCTATTTTGGCATCTTGCCGCCGCATCCAGCTGCCAGTGTTAGGTAGCTGTCAAGCACTACGACAGCCTTACCGTGAGAAATATGTCGTTGAACTCCCTCACCATGTAGCTGCTGGCCTGAAATAATAGTTACAGGCTCATACTAACTGCGAACTCGGTATCCGAGCCGCCATCCACCTGAGCTAAGTACTTAACTCCATGATCCACATTCAAGCAGAACGCGAGTTCACGACGTATATATATATATATCGAAGTCTCGAGATAAGAATGGTGCGGACGATCACTAAGCTTTGCGTACGGAAGTTCTCGTGACTATGGGTACTGGAAAGAGTACATTCAGTACACGGCCGAGTTACAACAAATGTCAAAATAGTAGTATCTTCAGCTGTAAACCAGACCTATCCTCATTCCCTGTGACGATGCTTACGCACGAGGTTTCACTCAGAAACGGTTTTTATGTTAAAAGTGAGCTCTGAGAGCTAGCCGTCACCGTCTATTCGGAAAATACTACTTCGGACATTCGTATCCTGGAATTTTAGTCCTCAGACTTGAAAACCGTGTTGCCACAGGGACTCATCGACAATTAATCCAACTCATCCAATCCACGGGCAACATCCGCTACAGTCCTAGCGAACACGTCCATAAAATCACGAGCCTTGGGGGGCGCTGCTTGGGTAGGGGCAGCAGACTGAGCAGGAGGCGGAGGTGGCGGAGCTTGGTTGCTACCGTGGAAGCTGTAATGATAGATTAGCTTCATCGTTGAAAACAAATGGCGTGAAAATTAATGTGCTCACATGCTATCGAAAATGCTCGCGGCGTCACTAGCAATTGAAGTACCGGTTGCGATCTTATCGAGCTTTTTAGCATCCCCGAAAACATCCTTTACCTTCCCAAACACCTTGCTGATCGTGGTGCCAATGCTGGCACCACTCTCGTCGTCGACGAGCTGGCGCGCAATCAACTCAACCAGCTCGCGCTGAGCAATAGGCAGCGATCCAAGTTGTGAAAACGTCGGCTTCTTTGTTATGATGGGAAGGCTCTGGATAGGTCCGTGGTCGATTGGCGCAAAAGGCGGGAAGGGCTTGTTGACAACCACTCCACCATGGCTGATATCACAACTGTTAGCTTCTAGAGGTCATTATGATAGTTAATCCCGCTTACCCTAGATGAGGAAAGAGAATGCTGCGTTCCTCAAGGTCACGCCGAGTCTCGATAGGTAGCGACCCTACAACTTGGGGGGTCGGAGTTGGAGTGGGCTGAGCCGAAACAGGTGTGGGGTTGATTGCAATACCAGGGCTACACACATGTTTTAACTTTCTATCGAAAGAAAAACAAACAGAACTACATACCCTAGTTTCGGGAAGTGAAAGGAGCCTATTGACGGAATAACGGGGCCAATTTGATGGCCGAAAAAGGGACCAATTTGAGGAATCACGGGGCCAATTGGACCGACGATTCCTCGCCGTTGAGCTGCAGCCGACTGAGAGGGCTGAGGCGGGGGAGCCTGTTGGGAGCTACCACTAGCAAGGGGATAAGTACAGTATGTCAGCAAGGGAGATATTGACTCCGCTCACGGGAAGAGGCTGCCAATGATGTTGGCTCCGTCCAACGCAATCCCGCCAATCTTGAATATCTTCTTAAGGCCAGAGATTGAAAACGCTTCACTGTCACCATCGTCCGCGCGAGCGAGAAGTTCCTCCAGCTCTCTGGCAAAGCCAGCAGCATCCCCGCGAGCACTGATTATGTTGGAGTTGACTTGCGAGTTCTTGGACGCTTCCCTGAGACGCTCGAGGAAGTTGTTGTTCAAATGAACTGGAACCGGAGCGGGGTTGAAACCGATATTGCCCTGGAAGAGGGGGGCGGACAAGGCTGGCTGAGCAGCGAAGATGGCGACGATGATGGCGGTGGCGGAGAGACGCATTGTAGAGTTTTAGAGTGAAGAGGACGATGGAGGCGGGTTTAGTGTGAGGGACTGGGAGTAGTAAGGAAAGGATGTCGTAAGGCGAAGTCGTGAATTATAATGCGAATAGAGTGAAAAAAGCGACGATTAAGCTATACGAGCAACGTTGTCGTCAGCTGAGCAAACGAAGCAAAACTAAGCTGCGAGCACTCACCAACCAGTGCCGAAAATCGAAGACTAAGGCTAGTAAGAGGAACGAAGGAGAACTCCCAGAGCTGAGGATTTCAGCACAATGTCTCCTCGTATTTATATGCTTTCAGGACTTGTGCATGTACGAGAATGGTGGCTACAAAGGTAAACTGAGTTACTATCATTCAGCCGTGAGATCAAACTGTGCGCCCAATGCAAGAAGGAGCGCCGCGGGTGCCAAACCCGAAGATATCGTCGTAGCTAAGGTGTCATCGTATCCGAGGCACGCTCATCATCAGGCCGCTCTTGGTAAGGGTCCGGAATCTACATAGAGCTCCATCAATCTGATCTTTACGATTGTCCTTCAATATAGCGCATCCCACTATTGGCACTCACAAGAACGAGCTCTAGTATGCATAGAGCAGTCTTGAAGATAGCCATTCAGACTGGTAAGACTGAATACATTGCTAATGAGCTGGTCATCTACGAGGGTATGCATGAGAAAGCGTGCAACCTGAACATATTGGAATGATATCGCACAGGTAGCCAGCGATTAATCAATAGACATCGATGTCCCTGTAGCCCGAGCACTACAAACTTGCACCACAAAGCCTCCAAAGCATGTCCCAGGACAGCTCCCGACATCACAGCCATTTCGTCGTCACTGAAAACAGACTTGAAGTGTCACGAAATATACCATTGAGTGGGAATGTTGTGATGGAACTCGACGTATACCGGTCCAACACGGCTAAAGAACACAAAACGTCAAAGTACGATTGGACGCGTCCGACAGCGTGATGCACCTACCTGTATACGAGCGCTGACGAGCGCGCGTCGGAGGTGTGATAGATATGTTTGAACGTCTCTGTAGCGTTTTCATCAGAGGTCGATCGCTCGAACTACCGAGCAAAGATACTGACCTGAGACAAGCAGCGTGAACTTGAAAACGCTGCAGCTTGTATCGATACTACGTCAGTCGTTGCGAAGGCAGGAGAATTTGCATTACACCCGAGTACACTGGAGCACAATGATCTATCTCCTGATAGCGCTCGACGCATGCGGTGTATAGTTGTGTGTCAACCGCGACGTCCACGACGATGAGGGTCAGAGACAACTCGACGCCAGATCAAAGCCGTTACGCCCGAAGTCATGATGGCGACTTCAGCCTGCAGTTGAATAATACCTTCCTTCTTGGGCAAAGTTCCTCCACATCTGTGATCTGAGCTCCAAGTGATTGTAAGTATAAAAACGCAGACTGAGAATGTATGTACAAAGAAACTCGATCATGAACTATTTGAGCGCGACCCCGTTTCGTCTGCGTCTGGCTCAGCACCTGACACCTTCCTTTCCTTTGCCCGGGCTCGTAGTGCACCCAGGAGCTCACGCGAAGCCTCTTGCGCCAAATGTTTTGCGTTGTCAAGTTTGTTTTTGGAGAGCTCGGCGAGAGCCTCTTGATCGTCAACATCAACGTCGACCTCCTTGGGTATCTGTATCCATGTTAGTTATGTCCCAATGTGACCACAAAGTCGAAGCCCTTACCTCGTCACCGCGGGACACTGCGTTCAACAACTGCTGCTTCTTCATCTGTGTTTTCTCGACGATATTGGCCTTGGTTTCTCGAAGGCGAGCTTGTGCCGCCCTCGCTGAGTCAACCGCTTTCTTTGCGCCAGAAAAGTGGTAATAGCCGTATGCTAGGGTTCAAAGAGGACACAATGAGAATGTAGGGCATGTTTCATGAAATTCATCAACGACATACCTGCTAGAAGCACCACTACCCCGCCACCGAAAGCTGCTGCGAGGTGGCTTCCTACGCTACCACCACCTTGTCTTGAAGTATTGCCTATGATTGGGCCATTCCGTGCATTGGTCGTTTGGTGGCGTCGAAAGTTACAAAGGTGCGGGACGCGACGAGTGGCAAGGCTGCCATTTACAACTTGGCGCGAGCGAGAGGTGGAGAGCGCTGTTGTGCTAAGAGGTGAAGTCAACATCATGGTAATAGTGTAAGTTCAACTCGATCGGAGAGCCGATACTTACCAGAATGCACGTTGTCATATTTGAGGGCCACAGTCCATGTGCTCGGAGGTTGTAAGGGATGCCGAGGGCGCTACGTAACCCATCATCCCAGTGCGGTAGCACCACGGGCAAAGGGCGATGCCGCTTCGTAGGCAAGCCGGAAGAAATTGGGTCGGAGGTTTAAATTACTTAAGACAAGGTTCGGTTTCCGTAATTAAAACTTGCCTCGATCGCCGAGCTTGAAGTAGTTCCGGGGTGCTTAGTTTAACAAGCGGATGGGAGGAATGTTTATAAGGATGACTGGCAGCCAGTCGTCGTCAACAAATAATGGCTGCCGACTTTGCTCTAAGATGTTATCAAAAACAACCACTATGCGGAAAATCAAACAATGCACGTGGTCGATAGAATAACAGGCTGGCCTCGCAGAAATGATGATGATTGATAAACTTTGATCGGACATGACGACACCTTCACGTGCCTTTACAAGTTTATCTGGCCTCTGATCGGAAATGATAAAGTATAGTTAAAAGGAGCAGCGCCGCGAACGTTAGCTATAAAGGGTAGTGGGATTACCATAATAAGGAGATTACTCGCTGACTTGTACGATATTGGTTTTGCTTTCGTCACATACGTCACAGAGTCATAACGATGTCACACCCTACTAGTCACGGGCGCCATTCTCTAATACTTATATATCTTATCAAAAGCGCTTCCAGCCTTCAATCCGACGGCTATTCGTAGATAGACATATAATGCGTGTAGATCATAAGACAGTAAGACAGCATTTTAGCAATATAACCCAACCGATAAATCCTGTCCCATTCAAACGTCGTGGAAGTAGTGATCACGGCGAGCCCGCAATGCCGCCGTCACCACGAAACGCATCTCTCTACGAAGTCCAGAGCAGTAGAAGAACCTAAAGAACCTCTGACACTCGCCGCAAATAGCCACCTCTTCACGAGAGGCCGTGGAAAGCCTGTCTAGGATGGAACGCGCGCACTGGTAGGGTTCGCCAATGAGCAAGGCGTGCCCTACATCCCTCCAAAGGCGCATCATAGGTCCGGAGCAGGTTCCATCGTTTGAGCACATAATCGCAGTGGACGCCACACGATAGACCGGAGGATGATTATTAATGAGCTGATGGCGTTCAGCACTAATGCTCTGACGCACACTCGAGAGGGCGTCCAGAACATCAGCCGGCAGCCTGCGTAGCTCATCCTCGGACTGCCTCTGCAACGGGAACGAAGCCAGGGCCTCAAAGGAAGGCTTGAACCACTGCTGCACACCGTACTGGATAGATAGGGCGAGCATACGGGTTGGGCCTGCCACGTGAGATAGCTCGGTAAGCTTCCGCACGGCGAACTCCCGACCTCTAGGGCTGTCGTACATGTCGGACATCTTGAGTAGGCCCTCGAGCTCGTCCACGGTGAACGTATCCCGGCTGTGATATGGATATGCTCTATTCAGTAAACATGAAATGAGCGCAACGTGTAGATACTTACAAATCTGGGAATATGAACTTCAAGAATGCGTTGAACTCCGGAGCGGCAGTGGAAGACAGTACGAGAGGAGTGTCATCAGAGGACCCAACGACGTCGCCGTCCGGCTGAGGCATAAGCAGACAGTCCGCCCATGTGCCACTGCGGCCCGCAACATGGGACATCGGGATACGGTAGAGTGTATCTTCCACCTAGGGAGTGTTCACAGTATCAGCAATGATCACTTCGCAGAGCGACAAAAAGTACCCTGATTATAAGAGGACGTTCATCTGGATAGTAATGGCGTGGGGAACGCTCTGGCATGGTAAGTGATTTGAGGATTGCGATGTTTGAGACGACTGACCGTTACAGAGTTTTGAGCCACGTTTTATAGGATTTTCGAGTTCTACGGGTCGCTTTTCCAGGCGCGTTGCAACCGGGTCTGTCGTCTAGCATTTGCATCATCGTTCTGCAGAGGCCTCAAAGGCGTGATTGTCTGTTTATCTCAGCATTTTGAAGGACGACAAAGCAATCCGCTGCGCTTGGCAGGGCTGCGACAGGCACGAGTGCGCCCTTGAAGCGAAGCGATGTGAAGTGGTGTGAAGTAGTGTGAAGTAGTGTGAAGTGCAATATTTAGAACAAAGCATACCAGGTGTTCCAGGCTCATTACATCAGATGCGTCGACGGAAATGCAAATTAGTGGCCGGTTAGCGATAACAATAGCGTCATATATTCTGGTCACCTGAGTCGCACGCTCGTCCGAGTAGTGGATACAGGAGAGCAATTGATTGATCTGATTCTATCGGCGGATCGGACCTCGATTGATGCGGCGTACGGTACACGATGAGTTGGCATAATTGCCTTATTCGGTGCGATAGGGCACGATCCAGAGGCCGATCTCCATCCGAGTAGATCGCAGTAGCCCGTCCAAAAGTGACACAGCACAGACGCTGCGATCCGTGCCATCGATATCCTACTGGCGCATATTGATGCAGAGGAAACGGGCGGTGAGTTATTATGATTGCCTTATTGGGAATAACGTACCGCCTAGTTGCAGCAGAAGGCTCGCACGTGCGCACGGTTCTATGCATGTCATATTGGACGTTGATTGTACGTGGCAGCTGCGGTGGATCATGAGTGTGTTATGACTACTTCTTTCAGTAAGTACGTACCGCGCTGTATCGATACCGCCCGGAATAGATTGAGTTTGAGTGGTCTTGTGTATTAGTCAAGTTAAATCTACCAACTACTCACCTTGTGTGGCATGAATTCCGACGGTCCAGTCTCTACGACCGCTCAATATAAATTCCAGAATAGTCATACCCTCGACATTGTATAATCCACGCCACAAGAGTGTAACGAAAGCTCTCCTACAACTTACCACGGCTTCCGTTCACCCTATCTCCCTCCTTATCCGTTACTATCCATCTCCTATCGGCAACACCCACCCATTATACTACGCACCTACGCCCTCCTACCACACCTTGGCCATGGTTTCATGGTCGCACCTAGTGAGTTCAACGTTCCAGCCACCATTTCGAGCCCTCATATTCCAATACGTACCGTCCGCAGAGCCTCCCCTTCCAGAATTTCATCCACGTACTTCGAATGCGCTACGAAATCGCAGTGCATTTGAGGCTGTGGCCGTACGAGAAGAAATACTCTACTCACCTGACGAGCCCCTTCCGCATTGCCTCCGTTTGTCCCAAATGCACTAACGCGATTGATCAGCCTTCGCCGTCGCTTAGTCGTCCATACATCACTCACCAATGTCTCATCCCATCCTCAGCCCCATTCCTGACCTTCCCGTGAAACAGACGTCCTTCTCTGCTGTTCGAACGTCCCTTACCGATATTCCTGGCCCTTTCACAAATGACACGTCCCCCCCCACTGTTCGGACGTCCTACACTGTCCCATTGATACCGAGCTACATCCCTTCAAATAATACACTCACCTGAACTTCTCCTTTTCTCGAAAGCTGGCTCCCTCCTGACCCCCTGTGAGTTTGCAATGACGCCCGCCTTGTTCTCTGCTGCCCCTCTAGCACCCTTAGGTTTGCATCCCCTGTCCTTTACCTTGCTTCGTGACTCATTCCTTCCCTGCGCTACTCGTTCCCTCTTGTTCTGTTGGACGTCGTCACTCTATATTGACTACGAATTATCGCGCGATCCACGTACTTTGTACCCCATGAGGCTTGTAGCAAAATCATCCGGTCTTCCATGACCAGCATTGAATGCGGTGTTCATTCTGTAGCTAGTAGCAGCAATGATTGTTGAGTATGGGATGGTATGGAGTTGCATTGAGTGAGTGCATACCTCCATGACACAGCCCCTTCCAACCGCGAGAACTCACCCGCCAAACCTTGACCATTCCGGAAGTCGTTAACTTTCTTCGAACCTCAACCACATTCAACTGTGTAAATCGAGTTTTGCGGTTGCACCAGATTTTGACAAACGACTTGGCGCGAGGCCGTCTGTGACTTATCAACTACGTGAGTAATAACGTTGTACCATCTGAGATCGGCGTACTCACCGAATCCAAATCCTCTCTCCGAATCCAGGTCCTCTCTCGTTAGACTCAAGCTTCCAGCCCTTCTGCAAAGCCCAGGATCGTCGCGAATAGATACAGAAGTCTCTGGGGATTAGGTTGAATGTATTCGAAGGGGCTCACCAGGGCACACACCAAGGTTCGCTTTCCCGCGAGCGAGACGTTCGTGCATCGTTGACATGAATTTCTCCGTCACTTTTGCAAGCGTTCGTGATGTGTTTGCATACAAAGGCCGCTACCAGTCCTCTCCGTGAGTAAAACCACTTACTTAATAATGCTGAACTGGCATGTACTCACCTGAATGTCCGCGCTCGCTTGGCAGACATCTAACTTCTTGAACCTCATGCTCATGGGATCCCGGTATAGTGATGGAAGAGATCGCATGGCCTTGCAGGTACTCGCCAAGCCATCCCGCGAGCAGGGTTAGTTCGCATCGAGAACGTCAATCACCGGGTTGGTCTATTTATTGATGTAGATTGTGGTCACGGCGCGAGCGAAATTTCTATAAGTTGGTCACTTTGGTAAGCGCGATACGCAGTGTATAATTGACGTGCCCTCACCGTAGTCAGCCTTGTAGGTCGTCTTGGACGCTAAAGGGCTGAAGGTTAAAGCGTGGGTGTCAGACTTGGTATAGATTTGGATACAGATAGTAACAACTCACGTTGAGGACTTTGGTGGTAGCATGGATGAGCGTGCGAGAGGATGGGAGTGGAAGGCATCGATAGCTCGCGGTCCTGCGCTGTTGCGAGGTGGATCACCAGGAGGAGGCATGTATGCCCGTGGGGCTGGATAGGTATATCACAGGGGAGTGCATATGCGGGTCTTGTTGCTGAGGCGAGGCAGGTTGCGATGGGAAGAGCTGCATGTGAACAGGGGTACAAACAAGCTCAAAGACGATGGTACCTTGTTAATGGGCTTGAAGGATGAAGCGTTGACGTTCAAGCGGTTTCCGCCAGGTGATAAAGGAGCGTTGGGAAGGCACCGTTCTGCATTGCAATCACAGAATTTCGGTTAAGGGCGGGCGTAGTTGCAGCAGCAACAGTGGTTAACTTGCCCTTGAACGGAGCAATGGCCTAGATGAACATACCCGTCCTCTTTGAACCTTCTTTCGTGCAGGATGCGCCGGGTACCGTCTTTGTAAGAGTGCGGGCTTGCTACCGTTGACGTTGGGTTGTGGGGGTCATATACAGGGAGTTGGACAGTGGCCGGGGCTTCGGCCAGATGAGCGGAAGTAGCAGACGGGCTCAGAGGGGCTGACATGTCCTCACGTTCACTGGCACGAATCCCCCGCCGTGATATTATTCTCTTGGTATGCTTTCATCCCCTCTCGTTCAATTCCAGCCGTTGATTCCAGCACCTCGTCCTCACCGTGACTGTCCTTTTCGTTGTTGCGGCCCTTGTCCTATTCCTTGCATCTCCAACTCATATGTATTGTAGGTGGGTCCGAATGAACAGGCGCACAGAAACATATGTAGTAAGCGTCGGCACTACTCTGTTGGATGCTCAGCAGCGGCGCCATCGGCGTGGTGCTGATCAATTAACCACGCCAGCCTATCATTGATTCTGGTCGTTAGCATTGTATGACCATAGACAGTTAGACAGGACGAGATGGACATACCAGAGAACCGAGGTGTGGCCCTTCCTAAACAACTTCTAAACAAATCCCCGCATCACCTAGCCAGGTACATCCATAACGTGGTAATCCGTCGCTCAAGGCTTAGTGATGAGGCTTCGTGATGAGGCTTAGTGATGAGTGCATTGTTGCCAACATCAGAAAGGATGGCTTACTTGCAATGCTACTTAAATGGACACTGGCAGTTGACAAAACGAAAAGCTGTTGGAGTATACGGTGTGGCCACCATAGCAAAGGGATAAGGACTGACTTCATGCTACGCGATACCGACCGCTCGGCATGATCGGCACACGTTTTGTTTGTCGGAGTTCGAGCATTCGGAGGCGTGGGCCCCGCTTCCCTTCGTCCTTCTCGACTGGATCTTCAGATAATATTGTGTTCAACCCCATAAGGTGTTCCGAATGTATGATAGAAGCTACATAAGGTAATGAAAGCTCAGAGAGCGTCGTAGGCCTCACAGAGTATGCTGCGTCGGACTTGGAATATAACGAATCGAGCCATCCGAGACAAACCGAGTGAGCCAACTTTCGGATCATGTAATTCCTATACGCTGAAGCCGAAATACTGCAAATTACTGGGCGCAGATGTACGAATTATATACAGTTCTCCGAGTGATTATTGTTCAAGACTTATCCTTCAGGTATTCGAAAGCTGGGAAGAGTTGCCTCACGTCCGGAATCGCGAGAGTTACTTCACCGGGTTCCCTCCAATCAACATCCTCTTCGGTGGCTGCTAGCCAGTCATATTCTGACAGTGCTGCTGGCTTGAGACTCTCCGGAACGATGTTGTTGTGCTCCAAGATGACTTCCACGGCGGCACGAGCTGCTTCCAGCTCAGTCTTGGCTTCTGCGTTACGCTGGGTGGATGAATCTCCTGGGATGGTGTCACCAGGAGCATAGATCTCCGACCATAAAAGCATCCGAGCAAGTGAGATGAACGGTTTCCGAAGTACTAAGAGAGTCAGGAGATTGTAGTACTATGCTTGATGAATATAACTTACTGGTGGGGCGATAGTTTACCAACAACGATAACGCGACTCTACAAAGCAGTCGGACACAGCCTTGATGGGAGGCATTGGTCAAAGACTGCTTAGTATGAGCGGCACACGCTCGAGTGATCTCGGTGAGATGCATAGCTTCCAGCATCAGGAAGTGACCACCGGTGAAAAGGCTATTTTCAAGCGTATACACCTGATGCACTCGTCCCGGAGGTTGAATCCTAGAGCACTAAAGGCTTCAGTATGTATGAGTTTCTTATCGGATGACACTCACAATATCGTCCCAGGTTGTAGAACAAGGCTGACCAATCTCGCGTGTTCCTGTATCTGATCAGTGTCCTTACAACTTTCGATGAACTTGCATAATGCTGTCATCGCCGGTTTGATATCCCGCGAGTCATCCTTTGGCTCGAGATAGCACCACAGCTTACCACCCAGTTCGCATGTCGCATACGTCAGGTACCCTGCTGCGTCTTGATGAGGCCCTGTAGATGCGCCACTGGAAGAGGCAAGTGCCCAAAGCGCTGTTATCATAGCGTCCCATTCTACGAAGCTCATTCCATGCAGGTCGCTACGATGAAGAATCTTCTTCAACTTATCGAAAGCCGAGGGTGTCGTCGAAGCCTTGCTCTCTGCCGCCGTGCTTCTTTTGTTCGCATTGTCGTCCCGAGTTGTCTTCGCGGTCT
This sequence comes from Irpex sp. Y119-03, assembly GCA_037042295.1. Taxonomy (NCBI): domain Eukaryota; kingdom Fungi; phylum Basidiomycota; class Agaricomycetes; order Polyporales; family Irpicaceae; genus Irpex; species Irpex sp. Y119-03. The sequence continues at coordinate 147,431 of JAXQKB010000021.1, forward strand.
TCAGGGAAGGCTCGCCTTCTGTTGTCGACGCTGGGTCAGAAGCCTGTCTGCTACGCTTCTTAGAGGATGGAGCTGTCTCAGAGCTTTCTGCCGTACTCTCGTCAGCGAGTGAAGCAGCAAGACTCGCAGTTTCACTCTGCGTAGGTGTGACAGCAAGTCCCGCGATCTCTCCGTCAGTAGAGGAAGAGTTCTGCGTGGAGCTTGCACGAGCGGCTTCGGCGACTAGAACCTGAGCAGCGAGCGGCTGGGGACGTTGCATGGTCAGCGTGTGGTGTTTACGTGCAGCTATCGACTGTTTCGTTGCACGGCCAAACCCAAGGGTAGCGGTAGTTGTCAGAGACGCAGAATCGTCCGCCAGAAGACTATCAAGAACTAAGTTAATCGCTCAGATCCAGGATATCGTGAATTATACTAGTTACGTTATGAGAAACGGTACATAACCCCTGACGTTCGGTAGATCCAGGCAATTCACGCGATCCTCGGGATTAGCAGCTGCGTTCAAGAAATCCTGAACTGTGCCTTTTACTGTCTCAGGGCCATCGGCTTCGTTGTCTGCTGAATACTATATTCAAACAGCAACACAGATCAGGGATGAGATTGCACGCACCATTGGAGTCAACTTCGGGACTCGGATTTGCAAGACTATGAAGATAGGCTGAATTTGGGCAACGTTAGAGCTTTCTCCTACCAAACTATGCCGATGACGACTTACATTGCCATTGCATACGAGCACCGTCAGGAGAGGACTTAAAGATGCCACAAAGCGACTCTGCATCCCAGTCATACGAAGGAGCATGTTGTTCTGCATTCCTTATGATGACGACGCGATTCGCAGACAGCAATCGCCTCACTTCGGCAGCGTGTGCATTCCATACGCTCATCTTAGCTTTCGGCGGCGGAGAGTCGAGGACTGTTACAGTAGGGAAAGCCTGGCTGGGGGAGGCAGATGGCGGAAGTGCTGTGGCGTCTGTACTGGCCAATGCTGACCATCTCCACATTATGACCTCCGCATCCTGGGCCAAAAATGAGAAATGATTAGCGCGAGCATCCAGTGTGGCGAACTGTACATACAGCCTCTCCGTCGATACAGTATGGAAGATGCACACGCATACCATTCCAATACTGCACATGACCACAGCATTTGCGGCCGTCTGGTGGTGTCTCGTAGGTGGATGCCGGGAACGGCTCGTACGTCTTTTGCTCGCTCGGACGGCAGTAATCTGTGGGTGCTTCTTGAGTTCGTTGTTACTACAAGGATATGCGTGTGTTGTATTACCTTCTTCAACGCTGATCCGAGTATTGAAGCTTTCATGCGAACTACGAACATGATCTAGGCGGGCATTGACAAGAGCGACGATGTCTACGTCGATTAGTTGGCTATATCCTTTCTCAAGAGCGGCAGCGACGGCTGGGGAATTGCGAGCGTTCTCAGGGATGATCGTCATCGGAATCTTGCCAAGGGTTTCTGCGGAAAGAGGGGATGAGTAAACGAAAGAGCTACTATCAAATAAGTACTAACGCCTCCACCGCAAGGATTCGCCCTTGTCTGTGGACAGGTACTTGAGTTCCCCATGTCTCGACAATACTAGCCGACGACCTGATTCATAGGGACATGTATATACGTGGGCTTTTGTCCACTTGGACCACTCGGCTGTACTCTCCTTGAAGTAGATGGAGCTCGTCGTAACCCACAAATCGCCGTACTTGCCCAGCGTGCCGAGGGGCTGTAATGAGGATTGATACGTCACAAAAACTCCTACAGCGGATTCCCCGGTCTTAGAGAGATGCACTCGGTCGTGAGGCCACCTATACCATTCCTTGATATGAGCAGAGCTGACCCAAAAAACGTGGATTGGCGAAGGGGACGCGGCGATGACGGTCTGCTCCGCGATGTCTATGAACATTCAAGTAAGCAGCAACACCATCAGCAGCTGCTAAAAACTCACCTAAACTTATATGACATTGAGGATGTCGGTGATAGTGTAAGGTTTCGTTCATTCCGGAAAGGTCGTAGAAGATGGACGGAAAAGCAAAGGAGTCGTCGCACTGTTTTCATCCGGATTTTGCCTAGTTTTTTTACGGATTTTGCCTGGTTTCTGTGTGGTTTCTGTCACTTATAAGCGCCAGACACGACCTATCAGATCTATATCAGAGCTCGCAGGCGCTCATATCCGGAGATGTCCATCTAACTTTAGACCAGATCAAACCAAGTCAAACCGCGACTACATCTCGAACACTGTCCTCCTCCTCATCGCAAGAATAGATACGTGCATGAGCGCATCTTCAATTCTACAGAGCGAAAAGGCTCAAAAAAGGTAGGCGGCCGAATTACGAATTCTCCTCAAGGAGGCTCATGAATCAGCCCTTACTAGTATAAGATGCGCAAACTCTATTGGTGTGTACCGCTGAACGTAAGATACATCGATAGTGAACTTCGGTACCCGCTGCATAAATCACACAGCTCCACGGGGGAAGACTGGGATGGTGATGAAGAAACGATTCCATGTAGCGGATTCTTGGTCAGCACTCAGTTCCTGCTCCTCGGGATTTTCCATCAAGTTTCGTATGATCGAGGTCAGGGCGAAGCAGTCCTTCGGCGCACATTTGGCCGCAGTTCTGCAGGCAGGACATTCATACCGAGGGCCTGGAGCTCGTTCGATCCAACTCGTTAGTTCTGCTTTGGCGACGAGTCCTTCGAGCACGTCAGTGTGGGGATGATTGAGGACTGCAATCCATTCCTGAACATGAGGCGGCCGTAGTTCGAACATTGGATTCTCGACGAGATAACTAGTGGTTACTGTGTCGAACCACTGTATCAAACACTTCCTGCAGAAGGCGTGGCCACAGCTCAGGCTGCATGCCGACGGCATCTCAATCTCAGTACTGGTTGCAGTAACATGTACACTCACATTCGGGGCGTCCACATGGTACCAAAGCACATTGGACAGGTCATCATCCCACGAGACTCAGCCATGATACCCATTCCGGGGTTGTCATCGGAGAGTGGCGTCATGAGGTGAGCCAGCAACCTTTCCTTATCCAGGACCAGCTCATCCTTCTCCTATACACAACGTCAGACATCGAAGACCACCATCGATAGATTGCTCACCCGCTTTAGGTCTTCGATAGCACCTTCTAATCTTCTCACCAGTCGCTTCGTCCGTCCTTGGAGCATAATCGGGCGAGACTGTACGACTCGTCCTGTATCATCCTCGTCGGAGGATATTTCAATGACCTCTTCGCCGTTTCGGCCCCTGTAGGTCCTCATGGGTGTAGGATCTGTACGAATGGGCAGATGTGTAGACACGGGGTACGAGTGCGTGTGAGTAGCATGTCTTGGAACAGGCTCTTCCTTATTAAATCAAACGGCGTGGGTCAGCGGGCACCAAGCCAACGAGGCCACAACGTCGATTACAAAGGTGCCATAGGCTTGAGGCAAACGCACTCCGGTATGAACTCTTCTCAATCGTCCGTGGGATTTGATGTCAAATATAAGGCGTGGGAATGTGATTGATGTGAAGTACCCAACGCTCCGTTTAGACTCCGGTACAAACAAAGGTTACTTATATATTTACAGCATGTTCGTGTCTCTTCGTCGCAACCAACCACCACGACCACCACCCCATACCGTCGCACTAGTGCTGCCTTCGTCCCTCTTTGCGCTCCTCATGAGCACCGACAGCCCTGAGCGAAAGGCCACAGGCCTACTCACAAGATCACGTAGCCATTATCATGAAGACGGCACTCTTGTCATTAAGGTAAAGTGCCATTCTTTTGAGTTTGGAAGTACGAGACTTACTCTCATCGGTTCTCAGGCAGAGAACGTCGTGTTTCGAGTTTATAAGGAGCAGCTCTTGCTGATCTCGCCAGTGCTTAGGAAGATGATCAACCAGCCCCCAGCGAGTGGCACCGCACACCCAGCGAGTGGCACCGCACACCCAGCGAGTGGCACCGCACACCCAGCGAGTGACACCACACACCCGGAGAGTGCCTCTGAGTGTCCTGTTTCCCTCGGCGAGAGTGATGATAACCCACTCCCGATTCCTGTCAAATCCACGGAGTTCGATGCTATGATGAACGTCCTTCTCGGACAACCTGAGTATGCTTGTTTGTTCCTCTTCGAAGGTACCGCGCTCTGACCACTTATAATAGCAAGGACTTGAGCAGGACCGCTGATGACGGGCCAGAAGACCCGAGTCCATACACTGCCATCCTTGTCCTCCGCGCCGCTTCATTTTGGGAAATTGAACCCGTCAGGGAGATGGCTATTCGGCAGCTGGACCTATGCGAGATGCTCAGCTTTGTCTCTGCGGCAACAAAACTCTCTCTCGCTATATCTCTTCGTGTTCACCATTGGATTCGGCCGGCAGTTATCACCATTTTGCGGCACCCACGTCTCCCATTCATCGAGTCCGACATCCGTCATCTTGGCGCTCGCATTCTCACCGATCTCCTCATGTGGAGAGAAAAGATCGACGCTCTCCGTCTCAAGATTATCGCTCACTATCCCGGTGACGTGCTCGCCTTAGAGTGCCCACGACCCACTGAGTGCGCTGCTCAGATCTACAAGTGCTGGGGCGCGTTTCGTCTTTACCTCCATGCCCCTCTCAGTAAGTTCGAGGCAGACTTGCCAGTCAGACTTCACTCTTCTGAGGTCTGTGATAACTGTTGTACGGAGGTTATGGAGCAGATTAGGGACGCGCGAATTCTATTGGCGGAGGAAGACCTGATCAAGGAGGCGGCGGAATGGATGTATAACAGATGGTGCATAGATGCAACAGATGGTGCATAATGTATAGGTCGCTAAAGTCGTGTATCCTTCCTTAAAACTTATCAAATCATCCGGTCTTGCCTTTCATGCGTTTCTAATCCTTGAACAAGCGCGAGCGAATCAGTCATGATCATTCTAGAGCAGAACACTCGCAACTACGATTGTGGCCTTACGATTGATCGACTTGCCCTCAGCCCGACGGCTGCCACCACAAATCACAGCCATCCGTTTGATCTGAGCTCTAGTTCTACCGCCGACATGTCCTTTTATTTCTCACTATTATTCCACACAATTGACCATACCAACGTCCATCAGGCCGCAGCCGCCGCACGCATACCCTCGATAAGAACCGTACATCATAGTGATTAGATGGTCTACACAACCACTGGCAGTCGACGTATTCTACAAGACTACATGTTAGGATCGACACCCTCATCCGCGTCATCGTTTTCAAAGAAGTTGAATGTTTCATATGACGCCGCAACCCCTTCAGCTATGATTGACCGCTCACGAGCGAGCTCAGTGGCCAGGGTGGCAGTAAAGAAGCCTCTGCAGGTAAAGCAGATTGAAGCGTTGTTGGTATACCAATCTGATAACGCTCGCAGGATTTCGCTGGGGGAGTGGGGGAAATCGGACAGGAGCATGGGCTCGGCGATGTTGTCCCACCTCTCCCGGAAGAGGACGACACACCCACCGTCCAGGTCACAGCCAGCCTGGACCCTGTACGCTGCCGGCTTAGACTTTGCCAGAAGCTGGCGATGTTTGTCCACGTCTCTCCGAATGCGGATGAGCTGACGAAGGAGAGTCGGTTGCAGGACGGTCAGGTCTTCAACCTCAAGCGTCGTAAGAGCCTCTCCAGCGAGATGTTCAAAGCTGGCTTTGAACCACTTGGGAACACGGTACTGCACCGCCATGTAGAGGAGCCGGGCAGGACGAATGACAACACAAGAGAGGCGATCTATAGCAAACTGTCGCCCCGTAGGAACCATAAAATGGTTTGAGAGCTTCAGTATTGCCTCCAGTGCATCGATAGTGAACTCTTCGACCGCGCTACAACGTGAATATCAAGTCAGCGGTAGAGACCAGGGAGAAAGAGAGCTCAAACTTACTAGGAGGGGAACACATAATTGAGCCAATATTCGAAGTCGTCCGAGGAGATACCCTCAAGCTTCATAGCAGTCGCGTCAGAGTCTCCGGCGCCGTCCCCGGAAGGAGCTGGAATGGTAAGACATTGTTTGAAGACTCCAGAGCGTCGAATCAATATCGACGCCGGAAGCTTGAAGAGTTTCGCCTCCACCTAGATGTGGCCAACGGTCGGTTAAAATGCCTTTCGGGTATTCGAGACAGAGAATGATCATACCTGGATAGTGACGAAGCGGGTATCTTCGAAGTAATGGGTGCTTGAGCGAGTCGGAGTAACGTCTGGCATCGTGATATGGTGCTGAAGAGTCCGAGAGGCAGATCTTGAAGCACGGTCTTAATATCAAGGGGTTCGAGATTGTGGCCACATCGCTTCCCTTTTGGGACGTTGAAAGGTTGATTCGTTCAACTTCAATGCGGCTGGCCAATGATTGAAGACCAGAACAGGAGCAAACTTTTTGCGCCGTGTCACATCCCGCGTCCGCATCACCGGTTCGTCGCCAGGTCGTAAGTACCAGCGCGCGAGACGTAAAACGTCTTTCATCCTTTGTCTGGTTCGGCAGATGACGACTCGTCTTCTTGCACCGCTGATGTACCGTAATATCGGGTTCGATCAAATCTGCTTTCATCCGATCTTGGAAGTGTTGCGCTAATCATGGCCATGGGGTGCCACTCGTATGTATACAAAGCCTGCAGCGGTCGCCCACCCGCTTGCTTGGTGTGGCCTGTCCGCCTGCTTCCACCTCCACCGCTCAGCGCTCAGCAGCAAACCAACCTCACCTGGTGTTCAATTTCTACAATGTCCAGCCCGTCTCCCGTTACTAAGACACGAGGCTACCACTACTATTCCGATGGAAATCTTGTTCTGCAGGTAGGTGTTCGCCACTGAGAGGTTTAATAGGCCACTAATTTTCCCTGTGACCAGGTCGAAGACACAGTCTACCGAGTTTATCGCATAGCACTTACTCGGCAGTCAGTTATATTCAATGCCATAATGTCCATTCCTCCGAGTCTGCCCGCCAGCGATGAAGGGACGACGGACGACGTCCCTATCAAGCTGGAGGGAGTGAACGTGGCAAACTTCAATACATTCCTCGACTTCTTATTCTTGCGATTCCAGTACGTGTTATAGCTCTGTGCCTATCTACATGTCGGTCGCTGACTACATGCTCCATCTACCTTAGACGGTCCGAATGGACTATTTCACAGATATCTGCGCTGATCGAACAAGCACAGCACTGGATGGCGACATACGTCCTCGATAGTGCACTGGATCTGCTCAACACACATCCCGCCGCCGACCCTGCGTTGCGCCTACAGCTTGCAGTCAAGTACAATCTGCCACTCGACAGGTTCGAGGAGGAGATACACGCTATCCTGACTGTTCCCCTCGCTTCTATCCCACCAGCCCATCTCTTTTCGCTTGGGACCGCCTTCATCACGGAACTCCTCAACAGGCGAGCACAATTACAGGCCAATTACCTTGAAGCAGCTCACCCTGTCGACTTTGGTCCTCACCCCGAATGCCCAGACCCAAATGGTTGTATTGAGCTGTGGAACAAGATTTGGGCGAGGAACTATAGGTGAGTTGAAGTTCGCTATCCGATATCCGTTGCCTCCTCTCAAACAACTATCCCAGAGCGCAAATCCGCAATCACTATATCTCCTTTGCAGAGTTTGGTTACGCTATGCGCGTTGGAGCCAACGGGTCGAAGATGTTTCGATGCGACTGTTCAAGCTTAGCCTTGGCGGCCATGGATGAAGAGGTCATCGCGGATCACGCTCAGTCCTTGACGAACGCGGTGAACGCCCTCAAGGACTGCTTGTCGCCTGAGGAGTAGCTACGTAGCTTGTAATTCTAAAGTATGAGATTCGGTTTGCTCTCTGTACATGAAATCGACGGAACATTGCGTTCCCGTACAGGAATCTCTCAGAAATATTTCCGTGGCGATGCGATCTGTCTCGAAATAGGCCACTTTGGAGGAACGTCGGACGACGGCCCGGCCGTGCTTCGTTCATCCGCCGCAGCTTTCCGTGAATATGCTTATCTATGCTGCTCTCAAAGTTGAAGGTAGCGCAAGCGAGAGCCTCATTTTGCCATCCACGACTAATGAATTCTGCCGTTGGAGAATACCGGTCGAGTCTGTCATCAGTGTATTGTCAGGACCCATCAATTTGATCTCGCCGAGCCCTGTGTCCCGCATAAGTAAGCATGCCGCTGTCTGAATATCAGGAGGATCTGGCCACTGACACTGCAAACAAGGTATAGTGCGAGCATCAACATCAACATGCCAATCATAGTCGTGCTCGTCAGGCCTTCAGGCCTCAGGGTAGGCTAGTAGCTCAGGCATCACTGGCAGGCTTCGCCTCGACAGGGACACGGGCCACGCTAGGCTATTTTGCAAGCTCGGCCAGGGCGTGTTCTGATGGATACTCCAAATTCCTTTGTACGTCGACGTCCTGCTATCCTTTTGCGGACTTCACGCCGACGGCCTCGCCTCCTATTATGAAATGGTCGGATTATGGTTGCTATCGTTAGGATAATACTTCTTGGTTCCTTTGTACGTCGCTATCCTCCGCTCCAGATTACGCAACTTACGGTATATTGTCACCTGCCGTCCTTTTTCAAAAATAAGGACGGTGTCGCCTCCGATCATCTAGCTGACTCTAGCTGACCCTGTGGCACGTACACTTTGATTGCGGTCGCTATCATTTGAATCATGGACCTGGAGCATTCCGTTTGCTTTGTTCGGACCCAGTACACTTCACTCTATTCTGCTTTATTTCAGTTCAAGCAACCGCCCTCGTGCACATGTTTCCCTGACGAGTCGTGTTCTAGGCTACCCTGCCAAGCTCCCGGGCCTGCAAGTCGCTACACAGCCCCTCAAGATTCACCCACCATCGCAATCGGAAGTTTGCTTGCTTTGTAGGCTCAATCCAATAGTTTTGACTTTGAGAAACTCGTGCCGGTGGCCACGCCTCGTGGTGCTCAGTCGCAATATACAATGGCGGGATTGACTTGTGTGAGCTGTTGAACGTCAGCTACAGCGTCGATGAGTTTCTCATTTAAAAGGATGACTGAGCGTATCTGAATGAAAGCTAAACCAACCTTTACAGCCGTCTTCTTCGACAGTCGAGACATGCGATCTACACGCCATTACTACCCAGATGAACGTCCTTTGGTGCTCAGGGTACGCTAAGACTTTTTTTCTTTTTGCTAATATCGCAACTAATCTTGCCATGTCAGGCTGAGACGACTTTATTCCGCGTGCCACTGTCCCGCCTGGCGGCCTGCAGTAAAGTCTGGGCCGATTGCATTGCTATACCCAAGCCCGAGGACGACACAGTAGGACTTTCCGATGATTCTCCTATGCAGGTGCCTTTTGTCTCGGCTCGGGAGTTTGGGGTGTTTCTAGACTTTGCGTTACCATCTCTGTGAGAATACTCTGCCTAAAATTACGCTCTTCGCCTGCTAATTGACGTGCCTGTTCAACAGCGAGCCCAAGCGGTTTACTGCGGACGAGCTTATGGACATCTTGAAGCTGTCCGACATGTACGACTGCCCTTCTGGCCGTATCTTTGCGGTAGAAAAGCTGTCTCCGATGGGTAGGGCCATCGGCCCAGCTCATATGATGCTTCTGTCCGTCCAATACGGTATAGCTGCATGGTTTAAGCCTGCCTTCCGAGCCCTCGCTTCTGTTCCGCTGAGCAGTCGCTCGGAGGAGGAGTTACGACGGATTCCAACCCCAATTATGGACGAGCTTCACCGTGTTCGCCAGAAAATCGATGCCGCACGACACCATCTTGTCCTCAACAGACCTCCGGTATACCGTACGTTGGCTACTGCTGCTGCTTGTCACTTTCGCAGAACCTGCTGCGGCCCCATGATGCGGCTGTGGATGTCGGTAGGCCACAACGCTTTGGTAGATGACATCTCTTTGCCTGCATCCTCCATTCTCTCGCGTCTGTTGGATGCCTGCGATCACACTGGAGATATCTGTGCGGAGTGTCGCAGGTTCTTTAGGATCTACTATTGTGCTACGCTGCGCAGGGAGATGAACCTGATTTATGCAGCGGCTATACGCGCATCTCAACAACAACACTTCCTGGATTAGCTGGCGTCACGCTGGAGAGGGGGAGAATAGGCTAGTTTGATGACGTTCGGGTCTCCATAATCTTACGCGCCTATGTACTGAATGAAGCTGGTTGTCTGTGCTCATTGACTGTCACTTGAATACGCGCAGAGACGTGCACCAAGTGCAAATGGACTTGATCAGTTGCCCAGATTAACGTAAGTACCAAACACACGACCTAAATGATCCATCTTGGCCTTCTGCCATGCCTCATTTACTCCCGCTCGGTGGGCTTAGGCAAGCTTTATGCGCGACGAGATGGCTAATGGCAGTCGCAGAAGATAAATATTGATTCCTCATTGAGAAGGAAGCGTCATGATCAGCGTGATGACGTCTCGCAACTGCGCACACCAAATCGTCTCAACCGACTACGTATGGCCACTTCCCCCGGCCAGCAGCTTGATTTTCCGTCAATCGCAGTGTTTGACTCTTCGACGCGTTGGACGTATAATACATGCCCTACCTGTCCGCATCAGAACTCCAGGGTTTGCTGAGTTTATATGTCAGGAAGGGTCCCGAACTTCTAGCTGAGACGCGGCCGTGTGCGACAGTCGAGTCTATTCCCTGACAGACCAAATTAGGTTAGAAAAGTACATCAGAGCGCAACTACTCATGATTCGCCGTCCAAGGCTACCATCAAAGTCGAATTTAGCAATGAAGAGATGCTCAGTTACTAGACTGCACCTTGCCTTTTTAGGCCTCCTTCTGATACACGCGGGCTGAATTGCGAGCCCTGGATGCCAACCGCGCCTGGTCGCTAGATTATAAAGTTCCCTCGATTCTCCAGAACTCCCCTGCTCCCTACGTTCACGATGCCGTTCGTCCGTATTGCTCAGTCGCTCCGTAGACATTCTCTCCCCGAGTCTGTGGAAATCGCCGCAATTGGCGTAAGGCTGTCCCACCATCTCGACGGACAGAAGAAAAGTGCCTACGGTTTTGGATCACTTGGTGACAATCCTCCAGGTCTCGATGAACTAGAAATAGTAAGTGTCTGCAGCTCTTCTTTTCATCTTATATGTACTGACCGTACAATATCTCAGCCTTTCACCGTAACGATGCTGCCGCAGCATGGGGGACTGGTACCTGGAGGGAGTGTTATTATAACTGTGAATGTACCGCCGGAATATTTCGGACGTGTCTCTGCGACACTCGTGGCGGTCACCGAGGTATGTGCTCGCAATTATAATCCTTTTTACTGGCCTGATTCGCTATACTATAGGTTTCGGCTGAGGAAGCTGGTCCTCGAACCATTTCTGTCAACAACCCACTCGTAAAATCAGCTGGTCGCCGGAGCTGGACTAGCGGTATCCGCAAGCGACTCAGCATTGGTACTCGTCCATTGCTCTAGGGTCATGAGAATATCCTGCGGTAGTATTGTTGACTTGCTTTCCCGTCTTCTGTGCATGCTTTCATCCCGCTGTCCCTTTGCTTTTTGTCCCACGCGCTCTCCATCTCGCCACCAGCTGTTTGTTTTCCAACGTCTAATTACGCTCTATAACGTCGATGCTTCCTACACCTTTGTCATGCCCTCCATAATGTAATAAGCACATTTCCGAGTTCAGCTCTCGGCTTATATGACATGATCAATGTGTTCACAATTGTAACTTGCCGGATGCTTGACAGCGTAGTTGCTTGTGACGGTTTGTTCAACACCGGAGCGAAGCCCGGGCAATCTTGTTCAAGCTTTCAAGCTTCAAGTTCCGAATTCCTTTAAATCGGCTCGCAAAGTAAGGAGGCGTCATTATTACGACTGAACGAGGTATGATAAGTTTCAACACAATAGATAATAACATATTTAGCAGGCGCGCGCTATAGTTTCTTTGAAGGTTTTGCGAGGTTTCTGCATGGATTTCGTCGAGATAACCTCTGTATCTAAGATTCGGCCCGGGGAGGTCCACATTCTTCTTTGCTTTGTGCCACTCGCTCGAACTCGCTCGAGTCTCTTCAGATACCGTCACTTGTACAGCAACACAACGCACGAGGACGTCCCCCTTGTCGTATAATTATCTCATGGCTTGTTACAAGGAGCATACTCGCCTCAAAGACGAGCATACCCAAGCAATCACGACAGTCGCCTTCAGCCCGGATGGCTCGCTTTTGGCCACAGGCAGTGTGGATGGACTCCTTTGTATCTGGAAGTGGGGTTCCAGCACCTTAACTCAAAGATTTACCAGCAAAGAAGGCGTCGCTGTGTTAAGTTGTACGTGGAAACCGGGATGTAACGATGCCATAATATGCGGACTGTCCGATGGTGCAGTGGCCGAGTATTCCTTTCGAGCAATGGAGGTAATATCCATGCAATGTCCATGCATTAGTCATTTCGACGCTGATTTGTATCGCTATTTGACAGGGTCGGGCGAAAGTGGATGGCTTTCATGCCCATGATTACCCTGTCGAGAAATTGGTTTTGTCGAAGAAACGTCTCGCATCAGGTGCTCAAAAGGAGGTGCGGATTTGGATTGAAACAAAGGGTGAGTTTTAAGATATTAGAGGGAAGCCGTCTTGACTCTTTTTGCCGTACGTGAAGCTGGCTGGATGCTCAAATTGCAGCTCCCTGACCCACCAACGCTAGAGCGCGGTAAACCAATTTTGGTGAGCGGACTACACTGGATCCGAGATGAGGGTGCCGGGGAAGTCCTCCTCGTCAGCTATATCTACCATGGGCTTGTGTGAGTTTATCCCAGTATACGATCGGCTCCACTCATCCGATCTAGTTTCTATCGCGCATCCGACTGGGGCTGCTTGCGAGTAATAGAACACCCAGGGCCACTGTATGTTTTTCTCTCTGGGTTTCGTTACCTCTATAAATAATATTAACGATGTCACTTGTAGAGTGGCCTCGTCCGTCTCCCAAGATTTTGGGCGCATAGCAGCTGCATTCCCCGGTGGCGGCTTTGATATCTACAAGCTTAACTCGTCGCTCACTGCTCCGGAGTTCCACTTACATGGCGGCAGATCAGAGAAGCATCCCCTTCCTGTCCTTTTCATTCATGGTGGACGTGCACTATTGACAGGGGGTTATCGTAACGACGCCGTGATGTGGGATGTTTCTTCGAACCGTCCCCATCAGAGGTTTTCAGTCGCATGTAAGTCTCTGGTCACCGTTCTGCATACTACTCTCAATGTGAGCGGTATATAGCTCGTTCCAGGACCACTTGCTTTGACGCTTTTCTCAAAATTGCCGAAGAGAGCGGGGTCGACGATGAATTCGCTATCGCTATCGGCTACACTGTAAAGGAGGGTAGCGCCGATGTGGTAGTATTTACTATAAAACAATGTGGTGAGCGAAAATCCCTGTCCTCTGAGACGGTGTTGAGGTGCATTTCCGCTCACTCTCCCGCATTTAGGTACCGCGGCCAGCCCACAGTCATCCATCGTTTCCCGTCTTCACGTGCATGTAAGCCGAATTCTCTAGCGGTTTACCGAGAGCTGAAGCGTGCCCTTCAGAAATTTACTATGATTCGCTTCCTTGTTCTCGGGATACTCGTTGCGATCTTCTGGTGGTTTGTGTTGATATTTCCTCTTTAGACAGCTTGAAATGATTGTCGCAAGTCAATGATCATATCTCATTGTTTCAATCGTCGTCTCGGCATGCGAGGCCACATACCACGTGTAGCGCTGATAAACAAAGAGGTTTGACACGAGGTCTAGATTCAAAGTGGCCATTTGTAACTACACAATGGCGCCACTCTGTACGTTAAATAGACAGAGTTCCTTGATGAACGTTGGACTGCCATCGCCATCTTGGCCACGTCGTCCCTCCCTCTCATCGACATCCAAACCCCAAGCTGCATTCCGACCGGCCAAAGTTTGTTTCAAACATGGCATTCAATTGGTTTAGCCGACCGTCTGCACGCCCCGAGACTTTTGGTAAGCCCTTTTTGGTACTGGACACGTATCGAAGGATGATGACACTGTACGCTTCGCAGATCTGATTGTCTATGCCCCAGAGGATGCACTCGCAGTAGTTCCACAGCGAGCGGTAACTCACGTCATGGAGCCAGAGCTGTCAGGCAAGGTATCATCGTTTTCTCGCTGAGTAGTTTACTGACGAGGGAGCAGGTAACGTGAAGGCCACGCATCAAAAATCCGAGCCTAGGGTTTGGCGAAAGATGCTTGTCATGGTCAGTGTAGCTGTCGCGCTGATAATCTCAATGCAAACGTTCCCGGGGGAATGGTTACCGCTAGGTGGTCTCCACTCTTCAGCTATTTTTTCTGCTTGTGGCCTCCAAAGTTGTCCAAGTTCTGGTCATGGTATGCTATGGTACCACATTCCGGTCGACTTCCCAAAGCTTCTCGAAGCGCAAGGCGGTTCCCTGGCTCCTTTGCTATCCTACTCCACCACTCTTGCGACAGCCGCACAAGAGCTGCGCACTATATCTCGCGCAAACGTCGTAACTGTCCTCTCGGTAAACAGCTCTCCGGAGAGCGAGGCCATTCTTGTTGGTCTCGTCAAGGAATTGCTCGCGCGAACCCAGAAATTAGGGGAAGACACCATGGACATCCGTACATCGATTGACTACGCTGCGTCTAAGTAAGTCATCCGGGTTGGGATGTATTGATTCCGGTCTCTGACTCTGCATAGGTTTATCGCCACGAATGCCATCATCCTGACTGCCCTACAGTCGTCTATTCCGGATATTATCCCCCGTAGCTCTCTCTACTCTTCCACACCTTCCACTCAGGCGCGCATAAACGCAAGTTTCATCAACGCATCTGAGGTCTACGGTGCGAACTGCGACTACATCTTATCGAATATTGAGGACGCCGACGACACTTTACGACTGGTTGCATCGTCGTTAGCTGCCGTGCGTGGCTTCGGCGAGGTTGGGGGCGACGGACCATCGGACCCGCTGAACCTTTGGCACGGTGTCCTTTCATTCTTCAACCTTTGGGAGACAGACGCATTTGGGGCTTTGGGCGAACGTCATCCTGTTCTCAATCGCATATCAACCATACACGGCGAGCTTCGCCCTCTTATAGAAGGTATTCACGCGCACGCGGAACGCTGTCGCATGGACGCTGTTGCGGCGCGTGCTAATGCTGTTCAAGCCTATGCCCCAGGAGGAACCGGTGTGCCCATGCTCGAAGACCAGATCGCATCTATAATCTCTACAACGACTCCTATCGAGCAGGCTATCAAGGATTCACGAGTTGCTAGTAGACGTCCCTAATCTGCGGAACAACGCCAGTGCAGTACTAGTAGTCCATTTAGTCATGTACTGTAATGTAGTAAACGCACATAAATGTGCTTCTCGCAGCCGAATCCAGATCCAGATCTACATGATTTCAGCATAAGCGTCTACCGTTGATCATAAAACTTGATTGTCCGACACTTCCGTACGTATACGAACGTCCACCTCTTCATCTCCTGAGCTACTTCGAATATGCTCCTAGCCCGCAGTCTAGGAGCGGAGAAACCATCCGCAAGTCTCAGTGTTCTTTGTTTGTCTCCTTCTCGACTCACAGCATACGCCAATGCAGAATCACAAAGGGGGTCAGAATTTTATCCGGACGATGTGGCCTTCGATACCATGAAACGATGATTGTTTGCCTTTAGATCTCCACAATTTGTGTACGATATAAGACCGAGCCACCATGGATTCGGGCCTCCATAACTCTTGGTGCAATGTCTCTGAGTTCTTCAGAGTCTTGTACGACAGGTCTCGAAGACCAGGGGGCCACGTCGAATGGAGCGTTCACCACACGAGAGCTTATGGGCATCAAGCACAGACAGGTACGTCGTTATTCTGGTTTTTGAGATTGTCTGAGTCACAGTATATCCTAAGGACGACATACAAGCTCAGCTCGAACGTCTGCATAACCGCGTCTCTCAGCTGTAAGCGAACCATCCTTCCATCACCGATGCTATCATCTCACAGTGTAGTAGCTCATCCGACCAGGTTTCATTGAAAGAATTCTGCGATGCGCAAATCTATTCCCTGGAAACACAATTCGACGAGTTTCAAGCACACGCAGGCCAGTTAAGGCGTCTTTTGAGGTCTTCGGAGGCGACTCAGGTCAGTTAAACTGTTTTATTCCGACGTGCCCCGGATCTCAGCTTCAACCGAGCAGAAGAAAGACGGACAGCGGCTGAACGAGCTCATCGACACCGTTGACGACTGGAAAGACGCTTGTACAAAGTCGACTGACACCGTGAAGAGCATAGTATCGCATGCCGAAGGTAAGCATGTGTTCTATAGATTGGGTGTAGTACCTAACACATGCACAATCAGCTGTGCTCAGACGGAGGACTAAAGATCTTGACGAAGCCCTTGCAAAATTCCCTGAAGTTGCGTCTCGCCTAAGCAAAAAAATGAGCCAAGTTCAGCTTTCCATCAGTATTCTTACATCCAGGACCAACGTCATCACCAGCCGTCTGGATAACTTGGACGATGTAATGAAGAAACAGTCGGAAGTTGATGGTCATCTTTCGACTATCGATGGCGAGTTGTTGCAGCTTCGACAGGCTATTCAGGACGCCTTGGAGATGATCATCGATCTGTCGGTTTTGCAAAGTACTGTCTCTCCAGATGCCGAAAACGACAGGCGAAGTGAGGTGCGTGCGGTGCGTATTATAACCCTATTACTGCTCAAGTAGACCCGTAGAAACAGCATTCGCTAGCCACAGAGTTGGGTGCAACCCTCCGTTGTCGTCCAAAAACCGATACGGGCGATCACCCTCCCAACGGACGTGAAGACCGTGGAGTCGATAAGAGCTCCTCCCCAACCACTAAGGCTACAACTGCTGTTAATAATCAAACTGGGAATGGTGGCTTCGATTACGAGGGCCCCGTAAGTATCTCACTCTACGCTAAACTCCCAACATTGCTGAGAAAGACTGGTCCGGTTATAGGCTCCCCACGAACAACAAAGGGATGACACATCTGCAATCGATCCCGGGCGAAGGGTTGACATCGATATCGGACGAAGGGTTGTTGGAACCGATGCAATGGATTTGCACAGTGGTGCCAACCTCCACGCAGTTAAGGCTCACCCATTTGTGCCTGATAACGTCTGACCTCAGTATACAGGACGGGATTGCGAGTAAATTGGCGGTGGATCTCTTTGCCTTGCAGGATGCTTCGCCGCCTGGCCGCGCCTGGTATGGAACCGCAACAAGGCTTCGATATCTACCCATGACATCTTTCGCTATGCGCTTCAACGGACGGATATTGCAGGTGTGTCCGTTCAGCGTATCTGCACTTGTTCCTCGTTCCAGCCCTCAACTTGCCTTACTCCACAGCTATTACGAAAGTCGACATATGAGCATCGGAGAGTCCTTTCTGCGCTGTTGATTCTTACAGTGATCTGCGTGTTAGACCGGTATCTCTTTGCTAGATACGCAAAGCGGCCAGTATATGATCGGCTCAGGAGGAACAGGGGAAAGCTGAGACGTCAGATAGACTCCCTTTACATGGATGCAGTATTATTACTGTTCCATCTGATTCTGGCTGATCGCGAGTAAAGCTCCAACCGCAAATCGCACTTAAGTACTAAGTATTGATTTGTACTGATACCAATCACAACGCTTCTCATTGAATGCACATGGGTCAAGCTACGGTGCAAAATTGGCGAATTCGAGATTTCACTCCCGGCCACGTCACACCGTTACATATGTGTCACAAGTGACGCGTGATATTAAAAGCGATTGCGATCAGGATCGCGCATCTTCATAAGTTACGCACATGCAACGCACATACAATGGTACAGGTGTCGGTTGACTTAAATACTCCTGCCCAGGAAACAAGCACCCTGCCATCTTCCTTCTCAGCCGCCCCCTCGAAGTCTGAAGCGCGACAGTTATCCGGGCCCCATCCACTCTTGATCGTCAGGATGGCCGTCTGGCACCTTCCGCCATTCTTTGAACTTCAACCCGTCGCTCGCATTCTCCCCGTTCTTGTGGCCACAGCATGTGTGGCCCTAGGTTTGTGGGGCTTTCCCAAGCTTCTCACGTGGCCCCAGTTCAGATTTCACGAAGGAAGGGGGTCTCATCAGGAGTGTAAGTTTCCAGAGCATACATTCTCAGCAAGCAGGTTGCTCGTTCCCGGCAAGATCACGACTGTCGAATACGATTCATCTTCCGGGTATCGTATGAGCAAAGCGGCCACCGCCTGTCCAACTTTCTTAAGGGAGTTCGAGTATATAGGGTGAGCATGCAACCCTATAACCCGCCTACACGTAGGTCGCTGACAACCCGTTCATGATGAAAAGCGACGTTGACGACCGCCCTGTCGATTGGCCCTCCGACAACGAGTCTTCTGAAACCGGCCCGTACGATTCAGACTCCCCCTCACCGTACGCGCATGCAACCTCTTTGTCCGCGGGCCTTCCGTTCTCCAACAGTATTGGCGCTTCCACCATCCGCAGTGAAGGCGAAAGTGTCGCAGCATTGGCACACACGGAGACCCTGAGGGAAACTGAAGATTCAGCACCAAGTGCCTCGTCTGCGCCACACATGCATTCTCATGTACTCCGCACTCGGGCCTCATGCCAGCCATCGTCTTCCGTCGCACGCAATCCCTTCACGGGGAAGAATTTACAGCGACACTCATCACCCTCACCCAAAGAGGGTCATCTCGAACCATCGGCCATGGACGATATCGTACCTCCATTGCCAGACTCCCTGGCCGCGTTACCAGATGATGATACCCATGAACGGCTTCAGTCTGCGCGGGTGAGTAATGCATTCAACTTTACCCTAATTCTTTTACCAATTGAAAAACAGCAGAGCTATATCCGTCGTGTCGTTCGTAGCACGACGTTTTTTCAATCGACCAAAAGGGCGGAGAGGTTGTCCGTCGTCCCTCCAGAGCTCTCTCTGCATCCTGAACTTGTCCCTGGTGATCTATTCTTCAATAGATTCGAGGACGAGTGTCGGTTGTGGCTATGGGACGTAGACAGTTCGCAACAATTCCGTTGGAAACCTATAGGCTGGGGTTACGAGCGCCCTTCGGACCATAAGGTTCTCATCCTCTCGGAGAAGAAGGCGTTGCCGTCATGGGTGCAGAAGTCTCACTTCGTAAAGCACACGCAGAACCATCCTGACCTTCAGGATATGCTAGTAGTAGAATGAAATCGATCTTCAATTAAGAACGTGTTACACCCATGCTTGCTGTCACTGCTCATTCCAATATTAGTGACCGTTTTCAACGCTTTCGACGAGTCTGAGCGATTCATTGCATTGTTACAATGCATCATACACCATGGACACGCGTCTATGTCTATCGTGTACATTAATTGTATTCTTTTTAAGCGCCTAATGAACTTCACCCTCTTCCTAACTGTGGCCTAGGCAAAGTCATGGGCCGTCGGCGAAACGAGAAGGCTCTTTGCACATGCAGCCGTTGTATCAGGTTCAAATTTGTCGACAGCAATGGGACCTCCCATCGTGGGGCTCTTCAGTATCCCAAAACAATCGGGGACCACCGCCAGAGAGACGCTATCCTTGGTAACGCTGCACGCTCAGCTCATGAAGCGAATATCCTACTCTCGACACTTTCAGCAACTTCCCCAACGGCGGACACTCTTTCAAACCGTCGAAGCTCGTTGGATTCTCATGGGCAGGTTAGTGCAATATAGTTACTCTGACTATCACCTGGCATCAACATCTTGTTTTCGCCTAGAATGTAGCGTCTGTTGGATCAATGCAGCCTCCCATTGAAGAGGATAACAGAGAAGGGCAAATGGTGAGCTCAGAGCTTCTCTTTGTTTCTATCCCTCTCTCATCGTAGGTTAGCTATCAACATCGGTAGCGGCGGCGGAGTCAGTGGAAGCTGCGGGCGTGGAAGAAGGGTCAGAGATGGTGAGTCTGATGCAGATCGCTATTGAATAGCCCATGATATGTATACGTAGGATATGGACACGGATGATAGTGCTCTTTCGCGGTGCCGAAGAGTACTAGCGGATGTGCAGTCACATTGGGCTCGCTATTCCAGGAGGATGAAATTGGGGTTCACGTTGCGTTTCCGGGACAGCCCTCTCGTATTTTCGGACATGCCAGGGGAACTTGATGTACGAGACAAGCAGTCCAGAGAATTTGAGGAGCTACAGAATTGGCTGTTGAGGAATATCAGGACTATTCACGAGTTGGACGGCATCGCCGATTCCGGTTTCATTGGCGATAGGGAAGCTCTGCTTGCCTCTCTTGTTGATGCTCACCGTCGTATGGACGAAATTAAGGGAGGCGCATGGGAAAGGCGGAAGCTTGATGCTCGTCTCTATAACGAGCACTCACGCGGGGAAGGAACTGGCCCGGTTTTCGTTAGTACTGGTGCGTATCTCGGTTTTGTCAGCACGGGTTGTTCATATTAATTGTGGCCATGGCCTAGATCGATGGTTTAGCGTGTATCATATTGAACCATTTCTTCTCGCGACGTTGATGATGGCCTCTATAATACATTGCCTGGGATCTGCAAATAGACTGGAGGCCAACTACGTGCTGATAACCATACGCGCGGTTATCTACTCCGCTTGGGGCTTCCTCCATGCCGGTCGCCTTACTACTGCTCAGTCGGCACTTCTCAAACAAATCCCTGACGATGTACGCGCGGCTCTTCAGTTCCTAAACGTCGAGCCCGAATACACTCTCTACGCTTGCTGTACATCGTGCTGTGCTCTATACCCCCCCTACCGCAGCCCTGGAAACAAAGACGATCGCTACCAGCACGTCTGCACGCATCGTCCGACGCAAGGAGATTCTATATGTGGTCAAGTCCTAGTCCAGCAGAACCCCAAAGGAGAATGGCGCCCGATAAAATCATTCGCGTTTCAAAGTCTTCACGGCTGGATTGCGCAACTGTTGTGTCGTCGCGGTATCGAGGAGGAACTGGCACGCTCGTGGGTAGTGAATGATCCTACCTGCTGCAGCGACATCATGCAGTCTCCCGCCATTCAGAACTTCCGAGGGCCAGATAACGCGACTCTCTTCTCTGACCAAGCTACTGGAAAGTACAATCTAGTATTTGCTCTTTTTGTCGACTGGTTTAATCCGTTTGGCAACAAGAAGGCGGGGAAATCCCATTCCGTCGGCGGGATGTATATGACTTGTCTTAACCTCCCTCCAAGCATTCGGTACAAACCTGAGAACATGTATCTTGCTGGCATCATACCGGGCCCTCGGGAACCTCGACTGGACGAGATCAATCACTTTCTCGCCCCACTTGTTGACGCGCTGGAGACGTTGTGGAATCGAGGGATTCTTCTGAGTCAGACAGCTGCACGCTCAACTGGGGCCATCGTCCATGCGGCTCTGATTCCTCTTGTCTGTGACCTCCCCGGCATGCGAAAGACGGCTGGAATGATGGGAATCACTTCCGATCTTCACCTGTGTGGATATTGCGACCTCAGGAAAAAGAACATAAACCAGCTCGCGATGCACTTCTCTGCCAACAGAAAAACGCGCTCGGACCACTACAAGCACGCTCTTGCTTGGAAAAATGCTGCCACTTCCAAGGAGAGGGACGAGATCGTCGTTCGGCATGGTGTTCGCTGGAGTGAGCTGTTGCGTCTACCATACTGGGATATCACTCGCTATTCGGTAGTCGACGCCATGCATAACCTCTATTTGGGTGAGCTTCGCCACCACTGCATGGCGGTATGGGGGGTCCAAATCAAGGGGATGCCTAAGGAGTTAAAACAGAAGACTGCGCACGATGTCGCTACTCAGAAGAACTGGCTCAAGAACGTCGCCGACGCCGTTAGACGAGGCTCTGAAACCGCAGTTGGCAAAGCGAGGAGAGGATACATAGTCGCCATTGCGGAGCTGAACGGAGTGCAGGTACCCCATGGATCAATGGTAAAGAAAGAATATGTGAAGGCTCTCATAACCTGGGTAACTACGCGCATAATTCTGTGTCTATGGTTCATCTCTGACGCGTCTCCAGTATAACCAGCTTCCTGGAAGGGAAATTAAGCTACCTGAAGTCTGGGAGACCGCGACACTCGATTTTAAGCTAGCATCTCCGGGAAATCTCTCAAAACTACAAGTGCTCAACAGTACTATACTCGAGGAACTCAGAAACGACCTCGCAACTACCGTACTGCCATCCTGGGTTGCATCCCCTCCGCGCGACTTCGGGAAACCCAGCCACGGGAAGCTCACTGCAGACCAGTGGCGTACTGTCTGCACCGTGAACATGGTTATTACCCTAGTGCGCTTGTGGAATACCGCCTCTTCTTCTGAACAATACCAGAATCTACTCATCAACTTTGTACACCTCGTCGTCGCTGTCGACCTCGGCACCCGCAAGACAATGTTTCCAGAACGTGCCGAGTTGTTCGACTATCATATGCGGCAGTATCTGACAACTTTACGCGACAACTTCGGACACGATTTACGCCCAAATCATCACGCTTGCCTCCATCTGAAGGAGTTTCTTGATCTTTTTGGACCGGTGCAAGGCTGGTGGGCCTTTCCCTTCGAGCGATACAACGGGATCATAGCACAGTTAAAGACAAACAACAAGGCCTGTCAGTCTCTTGCTTCTTATATATATGTACGGCTCGAACTGATATATGCTAGACGAGATTCCCCTGACGTTCCTTCGGTATTTCTGCATAGGATCCACTCTCCGTTGGCTCATGTCATCGATAGGCTGGCCTGATAACGATCATTATCGAGACATGGCTCAAGCGTATCGAGTCGCGTTCGGCGACGCGCTACGAGGACTTCCCGGGCTTTGGGATCAGTCTGACGACTTCGTATGGGATCATGCTAAGGAGTCCTGTCTCGAAGGTCCGATGTATGCGTTGTTATTTCAAAAAGTGAACGCTACTTCAAAGACAAGATACCGGTCTATGTTCGAGAACGCTTTCTTTTCGAGACTGCAACCTCGCCTTCCCGACAGCGTGATTAGGGTCAAGAAAGTCGATCGTGATGGCCTGCGTTTTGGGACCGTCAAAAAGAACTTCCGAAATTCCTTCATCATGTTCAACAAGACGGAGGATACCTCGAACCCTCAGGCAATCGAAACCGCTGGCCAGATACAGGATATTTTCTTTCATAGACGAATGGATGGTGGCCGCCTTGTGACTGAGTGCTTCCTCGTCGTGCAAGCGTATACAGCTCTCAACGCTGGACATCAGAATCTTGACCCTTGGCGTCGTTTCAGGGGACTAGACACTGAACTATACTATCATTCTCTAGAGGAGGAGATGCATGTCATTCGCTTGGACGATGTCATCTCTCATTTCGCCGCCCACACGTACACTCCAGCGGAAATCGGACGGGAGTGCATCATAGCCAGGTCTCTCAATAGGGTAAGAGCAAGTGTCGCCGCTAGTAACCCATTGTCACTGACTGTGATTCTAGGCGTGAGTCAAATTCCTGTAACTACGGTTTATATCGTATGTGATAGGCCTTTCAGTAATGAAGCGATTAGTCTCACAGTGAGTTGAACGTCACGTACTTAGGTGTTCTTGACTGGCATATCCTCAATGTTACGGCTGTAGCATGCAGTAGATCCAAAAAAATTGTCTCCTTCGACTATGACACTGCGCTTCTGTTTATGATTGTCTGTTTATGGAGATCTATTCGTTCCGCATCGCTATGTTGATTCCTGAGTTTATATTTCGCGACACACCAAGCTGTAACACATTATTTCACATTATTTCACATTATTTCACACGTGCTATATAAGGGTGGCATAAACCGTGCATGACCGGTCAGAAGCGAGGATAACTAGGTTTCTGACAGGTTTTTGAGCGGTTATTCTTACAGAAACCGTGCAGAAACCACGGATAACCCGGTATCGTCACAAGCGCCATCGTAGATGTGTAATCTGCTGGTAGCTAGCCTGTCTTATCTAACCTGTCTTATACGCAACACACTCCGCTGTGGCCTCTGGGTTGGCTCATCCCTTGTCCTGTGCTCAGCTCACACTGCCACCCAATCAATTCCAGAAGGTTGCGACGACTGTATAATCATGCCTCTCAGTGATGCGGAGGTCGAAAGACGACTCAATCCACAACGATTCTCGTATACAGTGCTGCCAGCAAGGATGAAATGTACGTGCTCGAACTTCAAGCTTCAAGTCTAACCCAGACTATCGCTAACACCTGCAAACATTGATCTAAAGCCGAGCGTTCTCTGGGAGCTGATAAACACAGTACAGGACATGGCCACACCGCCGGTGGTCGGGACGTACCCGCAGCGCAATCGACTGCCACAATTCTTCCCCTTCGACTGTTTAATCGTGGGATCGGTTGGACTTGCGTCGTCATCGTCATCGTCGCCCTCATCTTCCGCGCATCTATCGACTGGCATGCTCCCTCACCCAAACACTGGTCCCGCAGACCATATCCACGTTTCGCTCACTATATACTACCCCCCTTCCTCAGAGCCACAAGTCGGGGCCTCTATCGATCTATCATCACCCAGAAGGACTACGCGCTCTCGAACAATGGCGGCGAAATCTACTGTAAATTGACATCTGGCTGCCGTTCGGGATTCTTCTTCGAGGACCAAGGCTCTGCGGTTTATAGCATCATCGAGAATTTGGACGTTGGAAAATGCTGGAAGGCACAGGGAATACCTGCAACACTCGGTATCGCACTTTCTCAACCCATCTATCCTAAATTTGTGGCCGTTGATCATCCAAGGGCAGCGCGTCACGGGCTGCTCGATGTACCCCGCAATGTAACTCTGTGGGGTTCAATCGAGGGCAAGAACAACAATCTGGCGTATCAAAGACTAGTCGACTCTCAGATTGTACGAGCTGAAGATACCTCGTCTCATAAGGGGACTGGAACGTTTCTTCGGCTAGCCAGCTTTGAGTTTGACATCGACGCACCCGAGGACACACAAATATTTCCCGTATTTGATCATATTCAAAAGGGGGCTCTGGACTTCGCTGTTGTAGCTGTAGAAGTGGGTAGGAGCTGGGGCGGCGGGGAGGTCTGCTTGTATCGAGTCCGTGTCTACGGCGACCCTATACTCGACGATGACGGCCCTTTGGAACTCGCATAAACCGATAATGTCAGAATTGTGACGAAACAAGAATATACAAGCGCTGGATCTCGTACTGTGATTGTGATACCTGCAAATTTGAACGTTACCGGAGCTCTTGTCTCTAAGACAGGGCCATCACTTTCTGGCCACGCCGAATTGTGGCCTTGACCACTCCCAAGTACGTCGGAATGAAAGCCTCCATTGTGTCCCTTTGTCTGCTCATGTCGAAACCGTTGGTAGGCTCAAATATCGTTATAAGTGGCTGGCGTCGCTGTTCTTGACTTCAGTTCTCATACCACGATGTCCTCAGAGGAGGCCGCACCGGGCTTCGACGAAGCTAGCCCCCGATCTTCAAGTTCACAACGCGACTGCGACGCAAACGCACCATCCGAGAATCACCCTCAGCATGGCACTCATACTCGACTCTCGACTATCGAACATCACGGTTCTGTGGCCCAGTCGGTCGTCTCGACCGTTGATCCTTTAGGTTTGCCCACGCTTCAACCCTCGCGTCCTCCTTCTCCTCTTGCGGGGAAAAAACGCATTTTACCTAGTTCGGCGCAGGAGAGGTTGAAAAACCTCAAGAGCTCAAAGTATAATCATCAGGTGTGCCATTTCATGCTACCAGGCCACACTGCATAGACTGAGTTCCTATAGACCAATGCGCCCCCGATCGAAGAGATGGAGCCGGAGCATCCTGCACTCAACATGGCAGCTATGGACCATTCGTCGCATGCATCAAAATCGGTCCCCTCGACCGTTGACTCTTTAGGCCTGACCACGCTCCAATCCGTGCGTCCTCCTTCCCCTCTTGCGGGGAAAAAACGCGTTCAGCATAGTTCGGCGCAGGAGAGGTTGAAAAACCTCAAGAGCTCAAAATATAGTCATCAGGTGTGCCATTTCATGCTACCAGGCCACACTGCATATACTTAAGTTCTATAGACCAATGCGCCCCCGATCGAAGAGATGGAGCCGGAACATCCTGAAATCAATATGGTAGCGGAACTCTGCTCTTCTCTGCTTCACTCATTAATCATTATTGATCATTGACCTTAGACGGACCTGGAGCTGGGAGAATCTGGACCTCCAGTGAGCGATAGCGATGCAATCACGGCCTCTCGTTCTTTGATTACGAACATGGGCCAACCTATAGAATCGCCGACTCCTGTGATTAGCACCGTCAGTTCTCTTAGTTTTGTGTCTCTCTCATTCACTGACTTCGTGGTATGGACAACGTTTGCTCCAGGATCCGCCCCAGAGCGTAATCGAGATGCTAGCTCGCGATAATGGCATAGTCGCCACCTCCCATTCTTCGAGCACGAACATAGACCAGGGTGCAGTGATGCAGAGTTCGCAGGTCTGCGTGGTAATTATTTCCAGCTTTTCGTCTCTCCCATATACCAACTTTGTAATACAGACGAACATGTCACAGAACCAGCCGCAGGGCGTGATCGAAACGCCAGCACAAGCGAGCGAGAATGGAGCAGCCGTCGTCTCTACTCCGTACACGTACATTAGCCAGCCTATGGAGGAAAACCATGTGAAAAATACCGTAAGTGCTCTTAGCTTTGTGTTGCTCACGTTCACTAACTCCGTGCGATATGACAAGCTGCCACAGTACCAGCCCCAGGACGTAATCTGCACTGCAGCGGACGGTCATAGTGTGGGTACGAATCTCTACCCTTCGAGCGCGAAAGCAGGCCAGCCTATAGAAGCACCGACTCCTCAGATCGGTATCGTAAGTATCCTTAGCTTTGTAGCACTCTCGTTTACTGACTTTGTGCTACAGACGAAGTTGGTACAGGGCCAGAGTGCAATCGGCACTTCAACCGACGATCCTAATGTGATTGCGGACTCCTATCCTTCGAGCACAAACGCAAGCCAGCTTGAGGAGCCGCAGAGAAATCGGATTAGTTCGGCAAGTATTCTCAGCTTTGCGCCTCTCGTATATGCTGACCCTGCACTATAGACGAGTTTGGCTCAGGACCCACCCCCGAGCCTAATCCAGACGCCCGCCGACGATAGCGCAGTCGTGACATTTTCTCCGAGTACGAATACAGGCCAGTCTATGGAGCTACAGGGGCCTGTGATTGATACTGTAATTATCCGCATTTCTTCCCCGTTTCAAATTCTATCACTCACTTCGTAACATAGCCGAACCTTGGGATGAACCTGCCTCAGGGCGAAACTGAGACCCCAGCCGGCAGCGTGGCTACGACCCCTTCCCCTAGGATCTCGAACATTGCTCGCATCACAAGCCCCCCTGTTGCTGGCGAAAAGGGCCCTCGTCCGCCAGAAACATCCAAGAATGCAAAGAATCCACAGAGTGCTGCGCCTGTAGGTCTGCTCTTCCTCTCCTTGTGACACTACTGAGGTTCGTTATCTACCAGAACAATGCCCCTCCTGTCGGACGAGTGGGACCTGAACGTCCTCGACTTGATGCGGTAAGTGCCAGCTAATTACGCTGTTCTACGGTCACTGACTATGCATCCTAGGAAGGAACAGGCGAGTCAAAGGAGAGAAAGAGGAACAACAAGGGTGCGAAGCAAAAGAAAGCGCGCGGGGAATCCTCTACCAAGCTGGTTATTAGGATCCCGGCTAGAGCAACACTATCCGAGTCCGAAGGAAGCTCGACGCTGACGGCCCGAGGCCTCGTAGAGAATGATGTCGAAATGATCAGCGACGAATCTCAGTCTGGTACCCAGGAAAGCGACATGAATACGGACGAGGGCAACATGCTCTCGAAAACGGCTAGAGACACGGATGTTGCCACGGATTCTAACTCCGAGGACGTGTTAGCACAGGATCAGACTAATATCGAGGGCGATCCAGCGAGCGAAACAGCCAGTCCACAAGCCCGCCCAACCGCTTTCGATGAGACTATCCATGACCCACGACGTACGCCGCGTGCAAAGCAAGCGTCCATCTCGAAAGATGATGACGATGAAGGTCAGCGCACGCCGAGAGCCTCCGCACTGGATATACTGGGAGGATACGGCAGCGAGGAATCCGGTCAGCGCACGCCAAGAGCCTCCTCTGCCGCGCTGGCCGGCACATCAGCACCAAGCAATACGGATAATCGTGTATCACAGTCGCACACAGTCTCGTCTCCTATTACGAGCGGAGCGAACGTCACCGAGCAAACTAATGGAACCTCGAGTCTTCCACGAGACATCTACAGCTCGTTTCCTCCAGTACCAGTGAGTGTTCACCGAAGAATATAGGGTGAAACTACGCTAATTGTCCTGTTTTGGCACATAAGCGTAAGCCCCAGCGATTGTCCGTGCTATCGGGGAATTCTGTGCCCCCTGTTGAGGCTGGACACGGTGCTCTCTCTGTATTGCCTCCGCCGAGCGAACATGACTCTAGCGCACGACGTATAATCCCCCCAGAGCCCCCAGCGTCTGCCCTACAGCTCGAGACGACCGACTCCTCTATCCTCCGGTCCTACACCACCGCAATCGCCAACGCCAGGAACCAATCCGCACCTCTACCGGTGCATACGTTGGAAAACTCGGCACCGGTAGTTGTTCAAGCAGCAGTGCCCCAACAGCTCACATCACCTGCTCCTTCGTACGTGCGCACGGATAGTAACGCAAGTCGATCGACCGGGGTTAACCCCATGCAATACAATGCAGTGAGTTCGAAGAACGTCATATGACAGCTCTGATTTTGACTCGCTAGTATAGACCATGGGTGCACCGCCTGCAATCAATCATGTACCGGAGAGGAGAGCAACAGATCAACAAGAAGCGTCTGGCAGCCAAGAACGTACGAGCGTACAAGGTACGGCAGGAGAGGGTATGGCCACTGACGTATACACGCGCCCTCGTCACGAAGATCTCGCTGTGAACGAGGCACTTATGCAGCTTGTGACACATAAGCTGGACGGTGTGGTAAATTCTGTCATCAGTTCCGTGACAGACTCCCTCGCAAGTCAGATGAAAGAGCAGGTCGACAAACTCGAGTAAGCACGATCAGTACTTGCGCGTATCTTCCGACACTGACGTCCTGGCAACTATCATAGGGAGTCTCTGAGACGCCGTGAGAGGCAACGTCAGGACGCAGTTAAACTACGGGACGCGAAGAACAGCATTGCTGCAGGTAGAACTCGCAAGAACCAGGCCGAGCGTCAAAGACGGAAGGTGGTGCCCGATTCTATTCGAGACGAGATGCTGGCCGAGAGACGCGGGGTGGCACTCAGTACAATCAAAGAAGCAAGAGAGCTGATCGACGATGCAGAAGACCACCAGAACAACTCACACAATGATCTGAAGGTAAGTACAGGTGTACTTCATTGACCATGAACACGATTATGAACTTATGATGGACGATAGGAGATAATCCGAAGGCACATGAACGCCCTCTTCCGTCATCGGTCCATTGACGAGATTATTCAGGACAACCCACCTCTATCTGATGCACAATACGCTGCGTTCAAGGGGAAACTTCCTGACGCTCCGATTACTACGGCAGAGGAGTTCCACTATGACTTCTCGAAGGGATTCCATAATTCGGTGTTCAATAAGGCAGCTCAGCGTGTGTTCGTGATCTCTTTGCAAGAAGCATTTCTAGGTGGAGGTTATGCGGCATACGGTTTGCCCGAAGGACTCAAGACTGAAGAGGCTTTATGTCAAGCATTCAAGGGTCGCATCAAGAGTATGAAGCAAGACATCAAGATACAGAAATCAGAGAACCCTCTGGGAGAGGCTGCTGTACACCGCAGGAAGAGGCGTGTATCTTCACGGCAGAATACAGTACGTTTTCGGGCGCTCATGGTGGACATCTCAATACTGAACGCTACAAATAGTCTTACAAGAACCGCCTCACCACCATTGCGGCGTTTCTTGGGCTCCAGCACCACTTCGATTTGTATTCGAAGCAGCAACCCGTACACATGAGTGCAGACGAGAGCGAATACGAGGGCGATAGGAAGAAGCACCCCGCCGAGTTCATCGTTGTTCATCCGAAGTGGCAGGGCAAGGACTTGCGAAGGTTTAACAAGGAGATAGATAGGTTATATCGACTCGTCTGGGGGTCTGGCTTCCTGCACACTCGCGGGAATCCCCCACGAACGCGTTTGGACATTGAACGGATTTCACTCAAAGACACCGACCCCCCAAAAGGTCTCCCGGAGAACTTCTATGATTCGGAGTGGCTCGAAAGTCTCCTACCGGTCGAGAAAGAAGCCCTTCATATTCTGGAGGGAGTACAGTGGGATTTTACTATCCCGGCGGGCGTTGAAACGGGCACGATTACAGAAGAGTTCGCAGCCAACGTTGCAAAATTGAAGTTGCGTCTTCGCGAGTGTCTCCCCGACTCTGACGCCGACTCTGACGAATCTTGAGTTATGTTAGTAATGTAATGCAATTGATGTAGCGCGTTGAAGTTCTATCATAACCTGCGAGCACGCCATTTTACGTCTCAACGTTCTGAACCCTAGCGACGACCTCGCTGACGCTGACTGAACGAGTCTGCGACTCAAGTGCCTGAATCCACTCTTCCGTACCGTTCATCTTATCGTTCCTGGCCAACTCATGGTCAGCTCGTGATCTCGGTCAGATATCCTCCTGTTTTATCTCTCTTGTCCTCGTAGCTCATCATTCCTCTCCACGATTTAGGGATCGAAACGTCTGACACTTACAAAGGTACTCTTACTCTGCATTGGTCCGCTCCATACCAGTTCGACTTCGTCCGAGCGCTTGAGACAATCATCCTTTGTCTGAATTGCCACGCAACGGTGTGGCCTGGGCTGGCGCCGGAAAGCTCAGTTACGGTCCGCGGATATAAAGCCTGCTCGATTTCTCTGCCCTCTCACTCACTCATCAAGAGCCATATATGCATTTCACAGGTAAAGCAGGGAATACGCACGATGCCGGCATCTAATTCTCATTTTCCGTAGGCTAACTTGAAGATGACAGTCTGTACAAGACGTATGAAGCAACATGCTGCTATGGTGGTGAGTAGTCACTAGCCTCGTTTGTGTCACGGTCTCACTTATCCTGCATAGGCTGCCAGCCGTCGTGAATTGCACGTAAGTCACAGTTGATAAAATGCACGAGATATACGCTTACGATCATAGTTTGAGTGCGAGTTCAACGAGATAGAAAGCATCACCCAACTCAATTCAGATCGCACTTATCGACCTCAAGTGGCCCTAGCCATCGGTATGGCGCATATCTCACTAGGAGACCAAACTTTCCACGAAGTCCTCCCCTTGCGAACGGCGCTGAATTCCATGAACAACTTGACAGACCTTACCTTGCTACTCCCTGGAACGGTTCCGGTAAATATACTGGCCAATGTTTACCTTCCCCGTCTTTTTCTGTTCAGATCAAACATCGCGCATTCAAAGCTCGTTCGGTTCCTCTTACGTCACGCACAGTCCAACGTCAACCCAGAGGCGACACTCAGAAAGCTGTGCCTTGGAGAGTGTGGACGTCGTCAATCCTGCGCTCTGCACTCCTGCGCTTTGCACACATGTTTCTTCGACACTTTGGAAGAAGTTGAATGCCCTCTCAGCTGTGCCAGTGCGCTGGTTACACCTAGTCTCACCCGTTTGTCTCTATCACACCACTCTACCACGCCGTCTGCTTGTAGCCTATTTAGCAGGCTCGCCCCGCTTCCCTTGCTGACATATCTATCCATCAAAGTCCATGCAAACGAGCGGGGCATTCTCACCATCATCCCCGGTTTTGCACCTCGCCTATATCATTTAAAAATTATTCAAATTGGCTGTGGAGGAGTAAGTATTTGCTGCCCTGTCCGATGTACTGGCTAACGCGCTAACGCTATCACACAGGCTCCGAAATTTACTCGCAGTGTTATACACGATTACAAGCATTGGGCGCGTATGATACAACGGTTGCACAGGCTAAACACCCTGCTTGTTCGTGTCCCATGGTATCTTGTTCGGAGGGCGGGAGACGAAGAGGCAGAGAAAGAAACAATCGCTCGTTGGCTCACTGGCCGCCGTTATCGGGCTGCTCACTGCGAGATTCAAAATCTACAGCGAATCGGCATGCACTACGGACCCAACATCGGAGGTGTTTTGAGTCATTGGAGGGTTGACGGCGAGTGGAAGAGGTATGCTTATGTCAATGCAACGGAAGAGGAACACCAGCTATTGTAGTCACGGGTATGCTTACATAATGTCACACTTATGTCGTGACATGTTACAGCTCTACAATAGCAATAATGCAGAACAAAATAAACGAGCGTCCCAGACGAATTGTAATTCATACCAAGCTTAGTCAGCCCGGTCACAAGTAGAGCCGGTGAGAGGATTTAAACGGGCTGACCGACGTCAAGAGAATACGACTGCCGCCTTTCTGCCGCAACGCCATGAAAATCGATTACGGTCCAAGAAGTTTAACCATACACCTGACAGATAGATCAAAGGACAGCACGGCAGAAATGATGATGAATGGTAGGCTTTAATCGGACTCGAGGCCACCTTTGGGCCGGTGCGGAAGTTTAGGTGGCCTCCAATAGGAAAGGGGAAGCGAAATGATGATCATAGATTAAAATGGCAATGTTTCAAAATTCTAATTAGTCAGCTCGCGCCCATTCGACGCCAAGGCAAACTTCCAGTCACTCGACATATTTTAGCTTGTGGTCACACGAAAGTTTATACAACCCGCAGATCACAAATCATCCGGATAGTTCAAAAGTAATACACATTTCAAAATCCACATGAGTCTTAGGTAATTTAAACTTCGAACCCAATTTCTTCCGGCTTGCCTACGAAGCGGTATCGCCCTTTGCCCGTGGTGTAGGTTCCGTGAGCACTCTTGCCCAATTAAGTATAGGCGCATCAAACCTTGTTTAGGTGCCCACCGACTTCGGTGGTTCATCCTCTACTACCACTACACAACTGGAGCAGAAAGGACGCGGATGTCAGTCCAGTATTGGGTATGCGGCCCATATTCACCTGAATTGCCTAGTGCTTACAGCGACGGAGCTTTGTGCCAGCCACTCGTTTTCGGCCTTCAGCCACTCACTGCCGTGACAACATACCACAAACAAAGTTGTCAATGAGCACTCCAGTCGCACAATATATACCGTCCTGCGTCTTTGTATCTTTGGATATATAAGTATATAAGTTACAATGCCACATCGACACTTCTCCTGCGCCGTATTCCCAGTGCTGTCATCTACCGCTACCAAACTGCTCCCGCCGAAGTCACATTACTTTTTCTCAATTTACTTCTCCTTCGTCCAACGCATATACATATACCATGCCAGCCAACTTATCTGCACGATGGGCCTCTGACGACCACGTCCGCCAGGACTCAGGAGAGTCTGTGCTAGGCATGGACAAAGAGAAGGGCAAATACGTGGTTGATGCGCATGACATTCTTGAACAGGTCCAAACACTGGCTCGAGGGTTTGCAAGCAAGAAGCCGCTTCATCTCAAGTTCGCGTGCGCAATGACTCTCGGTGAAAGGGTAGCTGAGGCCTGCCGCCGCAGGTTCCCCGGCGTGGATCCACATATCTTCGACGTTTGGAGGATTAAGGGAGAAAATGGACATTATGTAAGTGTTCATAGTACCTAGCGGAATAAAAACTCCTGACCACCTCATGTCATACAGGCAGTCTGCTGCTTTGTCTGTAATGATGTGTGTTCAGGAATTGATACCGACGCATCTTGGCGAGCTGGCCATCCCGCGACAGAAAACCATCTCAAGAAACTTGCCGAGCTGCTCAATGTCACTTACCAGTGTTTGTGCAGCGTGGACGAGAACGAAGTCGAACACTCGGAGGATGAGGAGGACGCGGACGATGAAGTAGATCAGCTGGCGGGCGACTCGGATACCGAAGACAATGTTGCAGACGTACCCGCTATTGCAACTCTTCCCGACCCGTACATCCACTCTTACTCAGGAGAGGATGCAGATGTCGAAGGTGCATCTCTGCAAGGCTGGTCTGATACATCTACCGATGAGGGTGAAAGTCGCTCCAGCTCGCTATCACCTCCCCCACCTTCGCCGTTCACAGAGGACGACCTTGCGCTAGATGGTGACGCGCCTGTGGATACGTACGACTCCAGTAGCTGCAACTCCGACTTGTCAGAGGAAGTGCCACTCGCAACTCGGTTGCAGACTCACAAGCCATTGTCTCCTCCCCCACCTTCACCGGTCACGAAGAAGAGTGCTTCTCCAGATGACTCCGAGCCAAGAGATACGAACAGCTTCAGTGGCCACAACTCTGACTCGTCAGAGGAGGTGCCGATTACAACTCAGATTCTACCCTGCAAGCGGGTGCGCATGCCGTCTGATAGATCTGTTACGGATGGAAGGAACGATCAACACAAACAGAAGCGGATACGCAGCTTGGATCAAGGATGTTCACCGACCGAGGCACCTATTCAAGCTCGCAGTGCTGACCAAAGCTTGATCATACATGCCCCGCAACCCACCCCCGCAATAATCAGGCGTACTTTACAGTCATTGGCTAATAGTCGCAATCAGGAAGAGCAACGCGCACACCCCACCGTGCCCAACGTCCCTTCGCCTAGTATAACTCCAAATACACCGAGTACTCAGGCAGGCTCGCTCCAAGATTTCATCCGTTATGTCGAGGAACTTGACGAAGAACTCAGGAGTATGCTAGGCCTCTCCTACTCGTTATTCTTCCCTCCAGAGCCTGAAGATAACTCGCACCAACACACACAAGGCTTACACGATGATCACGATGCACATCCCGACACTTTACACGTCCCCAATGAACAAGGACAGACTCACACGTCCGTCCAGGCAGACCCGTCTATTGCACCTCCTCCAAGTCGGCTCTTTACCAGACCTGTCCCAGTCATTCACACATCCTCGGTGTCATCGATGTCTCAGACGATGTTCTCACAATCTCTCTCGAGAACAGACTCGATGATGTCTGTCGAGAGTAGCTCGCCCCTAGTGCCTGAGATTGAGATTACTCGCGGAGTGCTTCTCAACCTCTCTCCGCCAGCCTCCCTGATTCCTCATCTCACTCAGGCTTATATTCAAGCTGAGATATAGTCATATGAATACTACCCAGAGACACAATTCTAGCTTACCTCCCGAGAGTAGGATCACCCGTTCTGGTGCTCTGCCGATTTGGGGGCAGTGCCACGGCCTAGTTACGAGGTCGTGGGCCGCATTCAGCCGGAGAATCACAAGTACCACCGTGATTATTATTTCTATAATCCAGTATTAGCAAAGAATTGGTATTTTTGATTCAGAATTGGAGTTTACTTATATGTCTCATGCGTTGCTGTCACGAAAACTAGGCCACTTGCAGAGGTGACGTCATATTCATCAAGGCGTCGAGTGTACGACCATTGCCCAATGTAGAAAGTAGCAGTAACGCCCGTCTCTCCGCGCTCGCCCGATGCCTCCAACCTCGTGCTGTATCGTCTCTGTTACCACCACCATCCACTGTGCACAAGTATAACTCTGTCTGCCTGCCTTTGTGTCACGAATGTTATGTTTGAGCCTACTGGTAGTCTCGCGTGCTTCATCTGCGGTCTCTGATTCTGTGGTCTCTGTGGCCCGCAACCCTCACTACTCTCGGTCTTGAAGTTTCTTCAAGGGCCAAACTTGGCCACCAGCTTCGAATCGTCCCTCGTGGTCTCTGGCCCATCACATCTGGAAGGCCCAATAGTGCTGTTGACAGCCGTCTAGATATGGCCCTTCATGGTGCATTGGCCCATCAAACATGAGGACATATTGGCCATTAATGGCCTACAACCTTATTCCTGCGTCGCGAGCTGATACGAAAAAGCTATAAAAAGTGGACACTCGGAATCGTTATTCAGTATACATCCTCCTCTCACTCCACTGCAACCACTCACCCTACCTGCTTGTGTAATCCAACTATGCCCGCTCAGCCAGAAACATCCGCCGTATGGCGCAAGATCCTTGCTTCACCAACGCTTCGTAACGCCCGCGCGGAGTTTGTATACACACGGGACCTCGCCAAAGAGCTCTTCAACTCGCCTGTACTTGAGTTGAAGTTCAAGAACGGAACCAGCGTCGCGACGAGGGTGGCCGAAGCATGCGCGAATAGGCTTCCTACTGTCGATCCAAGTGTCTTCGATCCATGTTGGATTCATGGAGATGATGGTAATGACGTGAGTCCTTAACTATTTCTACGTGGATATGCAGGAATTGACACAAGAATTACTATGCTACGTAGTTTGTTTATTGTTTCGTATGTGAGAAGGCGTTCGCGGGGAAACATATGAACAGGCTCATGGCTAGGCACCCTACGACGGACCGACATCTTCGCGCCATCGCGACAATCCTTCGCGTCGATCCGGCATGTTTAAAAAATATGCTTGACTGCCCTGTTAAGGGATGTATTTGGACGTAAATTGATTTTTCTCGTTTACGTCAGAAACATTAGTAACTTGGTTCATTTCAGAGCTTCCGGCGAGCGCATGGACACCATGCAACTGCACTACAAGAAAATGCATCTTGGCTATCCACCAGATCATAAGCTTACGCTCGAAGAGAAGACGGAATTGTATAGACTCTTGAACGAAGCTGAAAATCCTCCGGCTGACAAAGCCACGGAAGGTACAGAGATGTACAGCAGCCCCATGGAGCTCGATGAGCCAGATCATGACGATGACCGTCTTGATCAACATTCCGCTGAATTATTGACTTCTGGAGCAACTGACATGGACGTACGAGGCCCTACAGTCGCCCCAGGGAGATATGCACACTCAACCCCTGGCTCGCGCGCCTCTAGTGTCATGTCTACGACCTCTTCAGAGTCTATCTCTTCGCGCTCTTCTTCACCCTCTGCGACAACCGCCATGGACGTCGACTATTCGGATGAAGAGGAGTCACCAGCATTATCACGCCACGCCGCAACTATGAAAGTTCATGGCCGTGGCCGTAGCCGTAGCCGTGACCGCCCCGCCGTCGACGAAGGGGATGATCGTGGGAGATCGAGGACGAGGACTCCTCTACAGTCATCCGTACCGGGATCACAGGCAGAGTATTGGCGTAAACGGGTTGATTGTTCAGCGGCGCGAGCTCACCCATCTCGTCGTTACCATCTGGCACTTCCCACACATCTCCACCCCTCACAACTGATCGCACCCTACCCTTCGCCCCAATTGCAGGGTTCTGATGGAGACTCATCCGACGTTCTATAGACTTCTCTATGAATGCTGTTGAGATACGAGCATCCTACAATTCACAGTGGCCGCAGTACGGCTTCAGTATTTACTATAGTAGTAGCCTGGAGAAGAATAATATTACAATGTTTGAGATGTTCCTTCACCTGTTTATTGTCGTGGTGGCTAGTCATAGGCTACGAGAGATATCTTGTTGAGTAAAGGCAGCCAGGGAAGTCGAGCGAGAGATTCCCGCTACCAGCTTGCTGGAGTAGCGGGTCTTTTGGGTTCAAGGGTGGACGAAATCGAACCTGAATTCTGCA